>CAXHUQ010000934.1:0-21513 GCA_964020085.1 Micromussa lordhowensis | reverse complement strand
AAACACTCTAATCATTGAATTCGGTTGAATGTCTAATTGCGTCCTTTCAGTTGATTTTCAGGTCGGGGAGAGGGGCCTGCGTGCAGGGGCTGTAAAACTGGGGCCCATCTTACAGACAGCTGCTACGCTGAAAGTCACCTTGATTCAGTGGTGAGTGCAGAGGCAAGCCTGCTTTGACTGGCGTTGCACGCTGATAACTGTACAATGTCTCTAGCGGTCTAAATTGTCTGTTTTTTTCAAACACTCTAATCATTTTGGTTCGCCGATTTGCGCGCATGTGTCCTTCAGTTGTCGGGCAAACTGTGGCCTTGGACGCTGTTTCGCGGGCTTGAAACATTGAGTAGCCTGTTCATCTCTAAAAGTAGAGTTGCGTTCTGAATTCGGTTGAATGTCTAATTGCGTCCTTTCAAGTACACGGATACGCAAGTTATTATCCAACCGCACTTCGTAGAGTAGAAATAACGCCGAAAACGAGTACAAATATCACAGTGTATTTGTACTCCACACAGTATTTGTACTCCAGAGGACCGCCTGAGAAACGAATTGGATTTAAGTTACGAAAATTTTGCGTGCTTGAAACATTCAGTAGGGTTAAGATAACTGTACAATGTCTCTAGCGGTCTAAATTGTCTGTTTTTTTCAAACACTCTAATCATTGAATTCGGTTGAATGTCTAATTGCGTCCTTTCAGTTGATTTTCAGGTCGGGGAGAGGGGCCTGCGTGCAGGGGCTGTAAAACTGGGGCCCATCTTACAGACAGCTGCTACGCTGAAAGTCACCTTGATTCAGTGGTGAGTGCAGAGGCAAGCCTGCTTTGACTGGCGTTGCACGCTGATAACTGTACAATGTCTCTAGCGGTCTAAATTGTCTGTTTTTTTCAAACACTCTAATCATTTTGGTTCGCCGATTTGCGCGCATGTGTCCTTCAGTTGTCGGGCAAACTGTGGCCTTGGACGCTGTTTCGCGGGCTTGAAACATTGAGTAGCCTGTTCATCTCTAAAAGTAGAGTTGCGTTCTGAATTCGGTTGAATGTCTAATTGCGTCCTTTCAAGTACACGGATACGCAAGTTATTATCCAACCGCACTTCGTAGAGTAGAAATAACGCCGAAAACGAGTACAAATATCACAGTGTATTTGTACTCCACACAGTATTTGTACTCCAGAGGACCGCCTGAGAAACGAATTGGATTTAAGTTACGAAAATTTTGCGTGCTTGAAACATTCAGTAGGGTTAAGATAACTGTACAATGTCTCTAGCGGTCTAAATTGTCTGTTTTTTTCAAACACTCTAATCATTGAATTCGGTTGAATGTCTAATTGCGTCCTTTCAGTTGATTTTCAGGTCGGGGAGAGGGGCCTGCGTGCAGGGGCTGTAAAACTGGGGCCCATCTTACAGACAGCTGCTACGCTGAAAGTCACCTTGATTCAGTGGTGAGTGCAGAGGCAAGCCTGCTTTGACTGGCGTTGCACGCTGATAACTGTACAATGTCTCTAGCGGTCTAAATTGTCTGTTTTTTTCAAACACTCTAATCATTTTGGTTCGCCGATTTGCGCGCATGTGTCCTTCAGTTGTCGGGCAAACTGTGGCCTTGGACGCTGTTTCGCGGGCTTGAAACATTGAGTAGCCTGTTCATCTCTAAAAGTAGAGTTGCGTTCTGAATTCGGTTGAATGTCTAATTGCGTCCTTTCAAGTACACGGATACGCAAGTTATTATCCAACCGCACTTCGTAGAGTAGAAATAACGCCGAAAACGAGTACAAATATCACAGTGTATTTGTACTCCACACAGTATTTGTACTCCAGAGGACCGCCTGAGAAACGAATTGGATTTAAGTTACGAAAATTTTGCGTGCTTGAAACATTCAGTAGGGTTAAGATAACTGTACAATGTCTCTAGCGGTCTAAATTGTCTGTTTTTTTCAAACACTCTAATCATTGAATTCGGTTGAATGTCTAATTGCGTCCTTTCAGTTGATTTTCAGGTCGGGGAGAGGGGCCTGCGTGCAGGGGCTGTAAAACTGGGGCCCATCTTACAGACAGCTGCTACGCTGAAAGTCACCTTGATTCAGTGGTGAGTGCAGAGGCAAGCCTGCTTTGACTGGCGTTGCACGCTGATAACTGTACAATGTCTCTAGCGGTCTAAATTGTCTGTTTTTTTCAAACACTCTAATCATTTTGGTTCGCCGATTTGCGCGCATGTGTCCTTCAGTTGTCGGGCAAACTGTGGCCTTGGACGCTGTTTCGCGGGCTTGAAACATTGAGTAGCCTGTTCATCTCTAAAAGTAGAGTTGCGTTCTGAATTCGGTTGAATGTCTAATTGCGTCCTTTCAAGTACACGGATACGCAAGTTATTATCCAACCGCACTTCGTAGAGTAGAAATAACGCCGAAAACGAGTACAAATATCACAGTGTATTTGTACTCCACACAGTATTTGTACTCCAGAGGACCGCCTGAGAAACGAATTGGATTTAAGTTACGAAAATTTTGCGTGCTTGAAACATTCAGTAGGGTTAAGATAACTGTACAATGTCTCTAGCGGTCTAAATTGTCTGTTTTTTTCAAACACTCTAATCATTGAATTCGGTTGAATGTCTAATTGCGTCCTTTCAGTTGATTTTCAGGTCGGGGAGAGGGGCCTGCGTGCAGGGGCTGTAAAACTGGGGCCCATCTTACAGACAGCTGCTACGCTGAAAGTCACCTTGATTCAGTGGTGAGTGCAGAGGCAAGCCTGCTTTGACTGGCGTTGCACGCTGATAACTGTACAATGTCTCTAGCGGTCTAAATTGTCTGTTTTTTTCAAACACTCTAATCATTTTGGTTCGCCGATTTGCGCGCATGTGTCCTTCAGTTGTCGGGCAAACTGTGGCCTTGGACGCTGTTTCGCGGGCTTGAAACATTGAGTAGCCTGTTCATCTCTAAAAGTAGAGTTGCGTTCTGAATTCGGTTGAATGTCTAATTGCGTCCTTTCAAGTACACGGATACGCAAGTTATTATCCAACCGCACTTCGTAGAGTAGAAATAACGCCGAAAACGAGTACAAATATCACAGTGTATTTGTACTCCACACAGTATTTGTACTCCAGAGGACCGCCTGAGAAACGAATTGGATTTAAGTTACGAAAATTTTGCGTGCTTGAAACATTCAGTAGGGTTAAGATAACTGTACAATGTCTCTAGCGGTCTAAATTGTCTGTTTTTTTCAAACACTCTAATCATTGAATTCGGTTGAATGTCTAATTGCGTCCTTTCAGTTGATTTTCAGGTCGGGGAGAGGGGCCTGCGTGCAGGGGCTGTAAAACTGGGGCCCATCTTACAGACAGCTGCTACGCTGAAAGTCACCTTGATTCAGTGGTGAGTGCAGAGGCAAGCCTGCTTTGACTGGCGTTGCACGCTGATAACTGTACAATGTCTCTAGCGGTCTAAATTGTCTGTTTTTTTCAAACACTCTAATCATTTTGGTTCGCCGATTTGCGCGCATGTGTCCTTCAGTTGTCGGGCAAACTGTGGCCTTGGACGCTGTTTCGCGGGCTTGAAACATTGAGTAGCCTGTTCATCTCTAAAAGTAGAGTTGCGTTCTGAATTCGGTTGAATGTCTAATTGCGTCCTTTCAAGTACACGGATACGCAAGTTATTATCCAACCGCACTTCGTAGAGTAGAAATAACGCCGAAAACGAGTACAAATATCACAGTGTATTTGTACTCCACACAGTATTTGTACTCCAGAGGACCGCCTGAGAAACGAATTGGATTTAAGTTACGAAAATTTTGCGTGCTTGAAACATTCAGTAGGGTTAAGATAACTGTACAATGTCTCTAGCGGTCTAAATTGTCTGTTTTTTTCAAACACTCTAATCATTGAATTCGGTTGAATGTCTAATTGCGTCCTTTCAGTTGATTTTCAGGTCGGGGAGAGGGGCCTGCGTGCAGGGGCTGTAAAACTGGGGCCCATCTTACAGACAGCTGCTACGCTGAAAGTCACCTTGATTCAGTGGTGAGTGCAGAGGCAAGCCTGCTTTGACTGGCGTTGCACGCTGATAACTGTACAATGTCTCTAGCGGTCTAAATTGTCTGTTTTTTTCAAACACTCTAATCATTTTGGTTCGCCGATTTGCGCGCATGTGTCCTTCAGTGTTGTCGGGCAAACTGTGGCCTTGGACGCTGTTTCGCGGGCTTGAAACATTGAGTAGCCTGTTCATCTCTAAAAGTAGAGTTGCGTTCTGAATTCGGTTGAATGTCTAATTGCGTCCTTTCAAGTACACGGATACGCAAGTTATTATCCAACCGCACTTCGTAGAGTAGAAATAACGCCGAAAACGAGTACAAATATCACAGTGTATTTGTACTCCACACAGTATTTGTACTCCAGAGGACCGCCTGAGAAACGAATTGGATTTAAGTTACGAAAATTTTGCGTGCTTGAAACATTCAGTAGGGTTAAGATAACTGTACAATGTCTCTAGCGGTCTAAATTGTCTGTTTTTTTCAAACACTCTAATCATTGAATTCGGTTGAATGTCTAATTGCGTCCTTTCAGTTGATTTTCAGGTCGGGGAGAGGGGCCTGCGTGCAGGGGCTGTAAAACTGGGGCCCATCTTACAGACAGCTGCTACGCTGAAAGTCACCTTGATTCAGTGGTGAGTGCAGAGGCAAGCCTGCTTTGACTGGCGTTGCACGCTGATAACTGTACAATGTCTCTAGCGGTCTAAATTGTCTGTTTTTTTCAAACACTCTAATCATTTTGGTTCGCCGATTTGCGCGCATGTGTCCTTCAGTTGTCGGGCAAACTGTGGCCTTGGACGCTGTTTCGCGGGCTTGATAACATTGAGTAGCCTGTTCATCTCTAAAAGTAGAGTTGCGTTCTGAATTCGGTTGAATGTCTAATTGCGTCCTTTCAAGTACACGGATACGCAAGTTATTATCCAACCGCACTTCGTAGAGTAGAAATAACGCCGAAAACGAGTACAAATATCACAGTGTATTTGTACTCCACACAGTATTTGTACTCCAGAGGACCGCCTGAGAAACGAATTGGATTTAAGTTACGAAAATTTTGCGTGCTTGAAACATTCAGTAGGGTTAAGATAACTGTACAATGTCTCTAGCGGTCTAAATTGTCTGTTTTTTTCAAACACTCTAATCATTGAATTCGGTTGAATGTCTAATTGCGTCCTTTCAGTTGATTTTCAGGTCGGGGAGAGGGGCCTGCGTGCAGGGGCTGTAAAACTGGGGCCCATCTTACAGACAGCTGCTACGCTGAAAGTCACCTTGATTCAGTGGTGAGTGCAGAGGCAAGCCTGCTTTGACTGGCGTTGCACGCTGATAACTGTACAATGTCTCTAGCGGTCTAAATTGTCTGTTTTTTTCAAACACTCTAATCATTTTGGTTCGCCGATTTGCGCGCATGTGTCCTTCAGTTGTCGGGCAAACTGTGGCCTTGGACGCTGTTTCGCGGGCTTGAAACATTGAGTAGCCTGTTCATCTCTAAAAGTAGAGTTGCGTTCTGAATTCGGTTGAATGTCTAATTGCGTCCTTTCAAGTACACGGATACGCAAGTTATTATCCAACCGCACTTCGTAGAGTAGAAATAACGCCGAAAACGAGTACAAATATCACAGTGTATTTGTACTCCACACAGTATTTGTACTCCAGAGGACCGCCTGAGAAACGAATTGGATTTAAGTTACGAAAATTTTGCGTGCTTGAAACATTCAGTAGGGTTAAGATAACTGTACAATGTCTCTAGCGGTCTAAATTGTCTGTTTTTTTCAAACACTCTAATCATTGAATTCGGTTGAATGTCTAATTGCGTCCTTTCAGTTGATTTTCAGGTCGGGGAGAGGGGCCTGCGTGCAGGGGCTGTAAAACTGGGGCCCATCTTACAGACAGCTGCTACGCTGAAAGTCACCTTGATTCAGTGGTGAGTGCAGAGGCAAGCCTGCTTTGACTGGCGTTGCACGCTGATAACTGTACAATGTCTCTAGCGGTCTAAATTGTCTGTTTTTTTCAAACACTCTAATCATTTTGGTTCGCCGATTTGCGCGCATGTGTCCTTCAGTTGTCGGGCAAACTGTGGCCTTGGACGCTGTTTCGCGGGCTTGAAACATTGAGTAGCCTGTTCATCTCTAAAAGTAGAGTTGCGTTCTGAATTCGGTTGAATGTCTAATTGCGTCCTTTCAAGTACACGGATACGCAAGTTATTATCCAACCGCACTTCGTAGAGTAGAAATAACGCCGAAAACGAGTACAAATATCACAGTGTATTTGTACTCCACACAGTATTTGTACTCCAGAGGACCGCCTGAGAAACGAATTGGATTTAAGTTACGAAAATTTTGCGTGCTTGAAACATTCAGTAGGGTTAAGATAACTGTACAATGTCTCTAGCGGTCTAAATTGTCTGTTTTTTTCAAACACTCTAATCATTGAATTCGGTTGAATGTCTAATTGCGTCCTTTCAGTTGATTTTCAGGTCGGGGAGAGGGGCCTGCGTGCAGGGGCTGTAAAACTGGGGCCCATCTTACAGACAGCTGCTACGCTGAAAGTCACCTTGATTCAGTGGTGAGTGCAGAGGCAAGCCTGCTTTGACTGGCGTTGCACGCTGATAACTGTACAATGTCTCTAGCGGTCTAAATTGTCTGTTTTTTTCAAACACTCTAATCATTTTGGTTCGCCGATTTGCGCGCATGTGTCCTTCAGTTGTCGGGCAAACTGTGGCCTTGGACGCTGTTTCGCGGGCTTGAAACATTGAGTAGCCTGTTCATCTCTAAAAGTAGAGTTGCGTTCTGAATTCGGTTGAATGTCTAATTGCGTCCTTTCAAGTACACGGATACGCAAGTTATTATCCAACCGCACTTCGTAGAGTAGAAATAACGCCGAAAACGAGTACAAATATCACAGTGTATTTGTACTCCACACAGTATTTGTACTCCAGAGGACCGCCTGAGAAACGAATTGGATTTAAGTTACGAAAATTTTGCGTGCTTGAAACATTCAGTAGGGTTAAGATAACTGTACAATGTCTCTAGCGGTCTAAATTGTCTGTTTTTTTCAAACACTCTAATCATTGAATTCGGTTGAATGTCTAATTGCGTCCTTTCAGTTGATTTTCAGGTCGGGGAGAGGGGCCTGCGTGCAGGGGCTGTAAAACTGGGGCCCATCTTACAGACAGCTGCTACGCTGAAAGTCACCTTGATTCAGTGGTGAGTGCAGAGGCAAGCCTGCTTTGACTGGCGTTGCACGCTGATAACTGTACAATGTCTCTAGCGGTCTAAATTGTCTGTTTTTTTCAAACACTCTAATCATTTTGGTTCGCCGATTTGCGCGCATGTGTCCTTCAGTTGTCGGGCAAACTGTGGCCTTGGACGCTGTTTCGCGGGCTTGAAACATTGAGTAGCCTGTTCATCTCTAAAAGTAGAGTTGCGTTCTGAATTCGGTTGAATGTCTAATTGCGTCCTTTCAAGTACACGGATACGCAAGTTATTATCCAACCGCACTTCGTAGAGTAGAAATAACGCCGAAAACGAGTACAAATATCACAGTGTATTTGTACTCCACACAGTATTTGTACTCCAGAGGACCGCCTGAGAAACGAATTGGATTTAAGTTACGAAAATTTTGCGTGCTTGAAACATTCAGTAGGGTTAAGATAACTGTACAATGTCTCTAGCGGTCTAAATTGTCTGTTTTTTTCAAACACTCTAATCATTGAATTCGGTTGAATGTCTAATTGCGTCCTTTCAGTTGATTTTCAGGTCGGGGAGAGGGGCCTGCGTGCAGGGGCTGTAAAACTGGGGCCCATCTTACAGACAGCTGCTACGCTGAAAGTCACCTTGATTCAGTGGTGAGTGCAGAGGCAAGCCTGCTTTGACTGGCGTTGCACGCTGATAACTGTACAATGTCTCTAGCGGTCTAAATTGTCTGTTTTTTTCAAACACTCTAATCATTTTGGTTCGCCGATTTGCGCGCATGTGTCCTTCAGTTGTCGGGCAAACTGTGGCCTTGGACGCTGTTTCGCGGGCTTGAAACATTGAGTAGCCTGTTCATCTCTAAAAGTAGAGTTGCGTTCTGAATTCGGTTGAATGTCTAATTGCGTCCTTTCAAGTACACGGATACGCAAGTTATTATCCAACCGCACTTCGTAGAGTAGAAATAACGCCGAAAACGAGTACAAATATCACAGTGTATTTGTACTCCACACAGTATTTGTACTCCAGAGGACCGCCTGAGAAACGAATTGGATTTAAGTTACGAAAATTTTGCGTGCTTGAAACATTCAGTAGGGTTAAGATAACTGTACAATGTCTCTAGCGGTCTAAATTGTCTGTTTTTTTCAAACACTCTAATCATTGAATTCGGTTGAATGTCTAATTGCGTCCTTTCAGTTGATTTTCAGGTCGGGGAGAGGGGCCTGCGTGCAGGGGCTGTAAAACTGGGGCCCATCTTACAGACAGCTGCTACGCTGAAAGTCACCTTGATTCAGTGGTGAGTGCAGAGGCAAGCCTGCTTTGACTGGCGTTGCACGCTGATAACTGTACAATGTCTCTAGCGGTCTAAATTGTCTGTTTTTTTCAAACACTCTAATCATTTTGGTTCGCCGATTTGCGCGCATGTGTCCTTCAGTTGTCGGGCAAACTGTGGCCTTGGACGCTGTTTCGCGGGCTTGAAACATTGAGTAGCCTGTTCATCTCTAAAAGTAGAGTTGCGTTCTGAATTCGGTTGAATGTCTAATTGCGTCCTTTCAAGTACACGGATACGCAAGTTATTATCCAACCGCACTTCGTAGAGTAGAAATAACGCCGAAAACGAGTACAAATATCACAGTGTATTTGTACTCCACACAGTATTTGTACTCCAGAGGACCGCCTGAGAAACGAATTGGATTTAAGTTACGAAAATTTTGCGTGCTTGAAACATTCAGTAGGGTTAAGATAACTGTACAATGTCTCTAGCGGTCTAAATTGTCTGTTTTTTTCAAACACTCTAATCATTGAATTCGGTTGAATGTCTAATTGCGTCCTTTCAGTTGATTTTCAGGTCGGGGAGAGGGGCCTGCGTGCAGGGGCTGTAAAACTGGGGCCCATCTTACAGACAGCTGCTACGCTGAAAGTCACCTTGATTCAGTGGTGAGTGCAGAGGCAAGCCTGCTTTGACTGGCGTTGCACGCTGATAACTGTACAATGTCTCTAGCGGTCTAAATTGTCTGTTTTTTTCAAACACTCTAATCATTTTGGTTCGCCGATTTGCGCGCATGTGTCCTTCAGTTGTCGGGCAAACTGTGGCCTTGGACGCTGTTTCGCGGGCTTGAAACATTGAGTAGCCTGTTCATCTCTAAAAGTAGAGTTGCGTTCTGAATTCGGTTGAATGTCTAATTGCGTCCTTTCAAGTACACGGATACGCAAGTTATTATCCAACCGCACTTCGTAGAGTAGAAATAACGCCGAAAACGAGTACAAATATCACAGTGTATTTGTACTCCACACAGTATTTGTACTCCAGAGGACCGCCTGAGAAACGAATTGGATTTAAGTTACGAAAATTTTGCGTGCTTGAAACATTCAGTAGGGTTAAGATAACTGTACAATGTCTCTAGCGGTCTAAATTGTCTGTTTTTTTCAAACACTCTAATCATTGAATTCGGTTGAATGTCTAATTGCGTCCTTTCAGTTGATTTTCAGGTCGGGGAGAGGGGCCTGCGTGCAGGGGCTGTAAAACTGGGGCCCATCTTACAGACAGCTGCTACGCTGAAAGTCACCTTGATTCAGTGGTGAGTGCAGAGGCAAGCCTGCTTTGACTGGCGTTGCACGCTGATAACTGTACAATGTCTCTAGCGGTCTAAATTGTCTGTTTTTTTCAAACACTCTAATCATTTTGGTTCGCCGATTTGCGCGCATGTGTCCTTCAGTTGTCGGGCAAACTGTGGCCTTGGACGCTGTTTCGCGGGCTTGAAACATTGAGTAGCCTGTTCATCTCTAAAAGTAGAGTTGCGTTCTGAATTCGGTTGAATGTCTAATTGCGTCCTTTCAAGTACACGGATACGCAAGTTATTATCCAACCGCACTTCGTAGAGTAGAAATAACGCCGAAAACGAGTACAAATATCACAGTGTATTTGTACTCCACACAGTATTTGTACTCCAGAGGACCGCCTGAGAAACGAATTGGATTTAAGTTACGAAAATTTTGCGTGCTTGAAACATTCAGTAGGGTTAAGATAACTGTACAATGTCTCTAGCGGTCTAAATTGTCTGTTTTTTTCAAACACTCTAATCATTGAATTCGGTTGAATGTCTAATTGCGTCCTTTCAGTTGATTTTCAGGTCGGGGAGAGGGGCCTGCGTGCAGGGGCTGTAAAACTGGGGCCCATCTTACAGACAGCTGCTACGCTGAAAGTCACCTTGATTCAGTGGTGAGTGCAGAGGCAAGCCTGCTTTGACTGGCGTTGCACGCTGATAACTGTACAATGTCTCTAGCGGTCTAAATTGTCTGTTTTTTTCAAACACTCTAATCATTTTGGTTCGCCGATTTGCGCGCATGTGTCCTTCAGTTGTCGGGCAAACTGTGGCCTTGGACGCTGTTTCGCGGGCTTGAAACATTGAGTAGCCTGTTCATCTCTAAAAGTAGAGTTGCGTTCTGAATTCGGTTGAATGTCTAATTGCGTCCTTTCAAGTACACGGATACGCAAGTTATTATCCAACCGCACTTCGTAGAGTAGAAATAACGCCGAAAACGAGTACAAATATCACAGTGTATTTGTACTCCACACAGTATTTGTACTCCAGAGGACCGCCTGAGAAACGAATTGGATTTAAGTTACGAAAATTTTGCGTGCTTGAAACATTCAGTAGGGTTAAGATAACTGTACAATGTCTCTAGCGGTCTAAATTGTCTGTTTTTTTCAAACACTCTAATCATTGAATTCGGTTGAATGTCTAATTGCGTCCTTTCAGTTGATTTTCAGGTCGGGGAGAGGGGCCTGCGTGCAGGGGCTGTAAAACTGGGGCCCATCTTACAGACAGCTGCTACGCTGAAAGTCACCTTGATTCAGTGGTGAGTGCAGAGGCAAGCCTGCTTTGACTGGCGTTGCACGCTGATAACTGTACAATGTCTCTAGCGGTCTAAATTGTCTGTTTTTTTCAAACACTCTAATCATTTTGGTTCGCCGATTTGCGCGCATGTGTCCTTCAGTTGTCGGGCAAACTGTGGCCTTGGACGCTGTTTCGCGGGCTTGAAACATTGAGTAGCCTGTTCATCTCTAAAAGTAGAGTTGCGTTCTGAATTCGGTTGAATGTCTAATTGCGTCCTTTCAAGTACACGGATACGCAAGTTATTATCCAACCGCACTTCGTAGAGTAGAAATAACGCCGAAAACGAGTACAAATATCACAGTGTATTTGTACTCCACACAGTATTTGTACTCCAGAGGACCGCCTGAGAAACGAATTGGATTTAAGTTACGAAAATTTTGCGTGCTTGAAACATTCAGTAGGGTTAAGATAACTGTACAATGTCTCTAGCGGTCTAAATTGTCTGTTTTTTTCAAACACTCTAATCATTGAATTCGGTTGAATGTCTAATTGCGTCCTTTCAGTTGATTTTCAGGTCGGGGAGAGGGGCCTGCGTGCAGGGGCTGTAAAACTGGGGCCCATCTTACAGACAGCTGCTACGCTGAAAGTCACCTTGATTCAGTGGTGAGTGCAGAGGCAAGCCTGCTTTGACTGGCGTTGCACGCTGATAACTGTACAATGTCTCTAGCGGTCTAAATTGTCTGTTTTTTTCAAACACTCTAATCATTTTGGTTCGCCGATTTGCGCGCATGTGTCCTTCAGTTGTCGGGCAAACTGTGGCCTTGGACGCTGTTTCGCGGGCTTGAAACATTGAGTAGCCTGTTCATCTCTAAAAGTAGAGTTGCGTTCTGAATTCGGTTGAATGTCTAATTGCGTCCTTTCAAGTACACGGATACGCAAGTTATTATCCAACCGCACTTCGTAGAGTAGAAATAACGCCGAAAACGAGTACAAATATCACAGTGTATTTGTACTCCACACAGTATTTGTACTCCAGAGGACCGCCTGAGAAACGAATTGGATTTAAGTTACGAAAATTTTGCGTGCTTGAAACATTCAGTAGGGTTAAGATAACTGTACAATGTCTCTAGCGGTCTAAATTGTCTGTTTTTTTCAAACACTCTAATCATTGAATTCGGTTGAATGTCTAATTGCGTCCTTTCAGTTGATTTTCAGGTCGGGGAGAGGGGCCTGCGTGCAGGGGCTGTAAAACTGGGGCCCATCTTACAGACAGCTGCTACGCTGAAAGTCACCTTGATTCAGTGGTGAGTGCAGAGGCAAGCCTGCTTTGACTGGCGTTGCACGCTGATAACTGTACAATGTCTCTAGCGGTCTAAATTGTCTGTTTTTTTCAAACACTCTAATCATTTTGGTTCGCCGATTTGCGCGCATGTGTCCTTCAGTTGTCGGGCAAACTGTGGCCTTGGACGCTGTTTCGCGGGCTTGAAACATTGAGTAGCCTGTTCATCTCTAAAAGTAGAGTTGCGTTCTGAATTCGGTTGAATGTCTAATTGCGTCCTTTCAAGTACACGGATACGCAAGTTATTATCCAACCGCACTTCGTAGAGTAGAAATAACGCCGAAAACGAGTACAAATATCACAGTGTATTTGTACTCCACACAGTATTTGTACTCCAGAGGACCGCCTGAGAAACGAATTGGATTTAAGTTACGAAAATTTTGCGTGCTTGAAACATTCAGTAGGGTTAAGATAACTGTACAATGTCTCTAGCGGTCTAAATTGTCTGTTTTTTTCAAACACTCTAATCATTGAATTCGGTTGAATGTCTAATTGCGTCCTTTCAGTTGATTTTCAGGTCGGGGAGAGGGGCCTGCGTGCAGGGGCTGTAAAACTGGGGCCCATCTTACAGACAGCTGCTACGCTGAAAGTCACCTTGATTCAGTGGTGAGTGCAGAGGCAAGCCTGCTTTGACTGGCGTTGCACGCTGATAACTGTACAATGTCTCTAGCGGTCTAAATTGTCTGTTTTTTTCAAACACTCTAATCATTTTGGTTCGCCGATTTGCGCGCATGTGTCCTTCAGTTGTCGGGCAAACTGTGGCCTTGGACGCTGTTTCGCGGGCTTGAAACATTGAGTAGCCTGTTCATCTCTAAAAGTAGAGTTGCGTTCTGAATTCGGTTGAATGTCTAATTGCGTCCTTTCAAGTACACGGATACGCAAGTTATTATCCAACCGCACTTCGTAGAGTAGAAATAACGCCGAAAACGAGTACAAATATCACAGTGTATTTGTACTCCACACAGTATTTGTACTCCAGAGGACCGCCTGAGAAACGAATTGGATTTAAGTTACGAAAATTTTGCGTGCTTGAAACATTCAGTAGGGTTAAGATAACTGTACAATGTCTCTAGCGGTCTAAATTGTCTGTTTTTTTCAAACACTCTAATCATTGAATTCGGTTGAATGTCTAATTGCGTCCTTTCAGTTGATTTTCAGGTCGGGGAGAGGGGCCTGCGTGCAGGGGCTGTAAAACTGGGGCCCATCTTACAGACAGCTGCTACGCTGAAAGTCACCTTGATTCAGTGGTGAGTGCAGAGGCAAGCCTGCTTTGACTGGCGTTGCACGCTGATAACTGTACAATGTCTCTAGCGGTCTAAATTGTCTGTTTTTTTCAAACACTCTAATCATTTTGGTTCGCCGATTTGCGCGCATGTGTCCTTCAGTTGTCGGGCAAACTGTGGCCTTGGACGCTGTTTCGCGGGCTTGAAACATTGAGTAGCCTGTTCATCTCTAAAAGTAGAGTTGCGTTCTGAATTCGGTTGAATGTCTAATTGCGTCCTTTCAAGTACACGGATACGCAAGTTATTATCCAACCGCACTTCGTAGAGTAGAAATAACGCCGAAAACGAGTACAAATATCACAGTGTATTTGTACTCCACACAGTATTTGTACTCCAGAGGACCGCCTGAGAAACGAATTGGATTTAAGTTACGAAAATTTTGCGTGCTTGAAACATTCAGTAGGGTTAAGATAACTGTACAATGTCTCTAGCGGTCTAAATTGTCTGTTTTTTTCAAACACTCTAATCATTGAATTCGGTTGAATGTCTAATTGCGTCCTTTCAGTTGATTTTCAGGTCGGGGAGAGGGGCCTGCGTGCAGGGGCTGTAAAACTGGGGCCCATCTTACAGACAGCTGCTACGCTGAAAGTCACCTTGATTCAGTGGTGAGTGCAGAGGCAAGCCTGCTTTGACTGGCGTTGCACGCTGATAACTGTACAATGTCTCTAGCGGTCTAAATTGTCTGTTTTTTTCAAACACTCTAATCATTTTGGTTCGCCGATTTGCGCGCATGTGTCCTTCAGTTGTCGGGCAAACTGTGGCCTTGGACGCTGTTTCGCGGGCTTGAAACATTGAGTAGCCTGTTCATCTCTAAAAGTAGAGTTGCGTTCTGAATTCGGTTGAATGTCTAATTGCGTCCTTTCAAGTACACGGATACGCAAGTTATTATCCAACCGCACTTCGTAGAGTAGAAATAACGCCGAAAACGAGTACAAATATCACAGTGTATTTGTACTCCACACAGTATTTGTACTCCAGAGGACCGCCTGAGAAACGAATTGGATTTAAGTTACGAAAATTTTGCGTGCTTGAAACATTCAGTAGGGTTAAGATAACTGTACAATGTCTCTAGCGGTCTAAATTGTCTGTTTTTTTCAAACACTCTAATCATTGAATTCGGTTGAATGTCTAATTGCGTCCTTTCAGTTGATTTTCAGGTCGGGGAGAGGGGCATGCGTGCAGGGGCTGTAAAACTGGGGCCCATCTTACAGACAGCTGCTACGCTGAAAGTCACCTTGATTCAGTGGTGAGTGCAGAGGCAAGCCTGCTTTGACTGGCGTTGCACGCTGATAACTGTACAATGTCTCTAGCGGTCTAAATTGTCTGTTTTTTTCAAACACTCTAATCATTTTGGTTCGCCGATTTGCGCGCATGTGTCCTTCAGTTGTCGGGCAAACTGTGGCCTTGGACGCTGTTTCGCGGGCTTGAAACATTGAGTAGCCTGTTCATCTCTAAAAGTAGAGTTGCGTTCTGAATTCGGTTGAATGTCTAATTGCGTCCTTTCAAGTACACGGATACGCAAGTTATTATCCAACCGCACTTCGTAGAGTAGAAATAACGCCGAAAACGAGTACAAATATCACAGTGTATTTGTACTCCACACAGTATTTGTACTCCAGAGGACCGCCTGAGAAACGAATTGGATTTAAGTTACGAAAATTTTGCGTGCTTGAAACATTCAGTAGGGTTAAGATAACTGTACAATGTCTCTAGCGGTCTAAATTGTCTGTTTTTTTCAAACACTCTAATCATTGAATTCGGTTGAATGTCTAATTGCGTCCTTTCAGTTGATTTTCAGGTCGGGGAGAGGGGCCTGCGTGCAGGGGCTGTAAAACTGGGGCCCATCTTACAGACAGCTGCTACGCTGAAAGTCACCTTGATTCAGTGGTGAGTGCAGAGGCAAGCCTGCTTTGACTGGCGTTGCACGCTGATAACTGTACAATGTCTCTAGCGGTCTAAATTGTCTGTTTTTTTCAAACACTCTAATCATTTTGGTTCGCCGATTTGCGCGCATGTGTCCTTCAGTTGTCGGGCAAACTGTGGCCTTGGACGCTGTTTCGCGGGCTTGAAACATTGAGTAGCCTGTTCATCTCTAAAAGTAGAGTTGCGTTCTGAATTCGGTTGAATGTCTAATTGCGTCCTTTCAAGTACACGGATACGCAAGTTATTATCCAACCGCACTTCGTAGAGTAGAAATAACGCCGAAAACGAGTACAAATATCACAGTGTATTTGTACTCCACACAGTATTTGTACTCCAGAGGACCGCCTGAGAAACGAATTGGATTTAAGTTACGAAAATTTTGCGTGCTTGAAACATTCAGTAGGGTTAAGATAACTGTACAATGTCTCTAGCGGTCTAAATTGTCTGTTTTTTTCAAACACTCTAATCATTGAATTCGGTTGAATGTCTAATTGCGTCCTTTCAGTTGATTTTCAGGTCGGGGAGAGGGGCCTGCGTGCAGGGGCTGTAAAACTGGGGCCCATCTTACAGACAGCTGCTACGCTGAAAGTCACCTTGATTCAGTGGTGAGTGCAGAGGCAAGCCTGCTTTGACTGGCGTTGCACGCTGATAACTGTACAATGTCTCTAGCGGTCTAAATTGTCTGTTTTTTTCAAACACTCTAATCATTTTGGTTCGCCGATTTGCGCGCATGTGTCCTTCAGTTGTCGGGCAAACTGTGGCCTTGGACGCTGTTTCGCGGGCTTGAAACATTGAGTAGCCTGTTCATCTCTAAAAGTAGAGTTGCGTTCTGAATTCGGTTGAATGTCTAATTGCGTCCTTTCAAGTACACGGATACGCAAGTTATTATCCAACCGCACTTCGTAGAGTAGAAATAACGCCGAAAACGAGTACAAATATCACAGTGTATTTGTACTCCACACAGTATTTGTACTCCAGAGGACCGCCTGAGAAACGAATTGGATTTAAGTTACGAAAATTTTGCGTGCTTGAAACATTCAGTAGGGTTAAGATAACTGTACAATGTCTCTAGCGGTCTAAATTGTCTGTTTTTTTCAAACACTCTAATCATTGAATTCGGTTGAATGTCTAATTGCGTCCTTTCAGTTGATTTTCAGGTCGGGGAGAGGGGCCTGCGTGCAGGGGCTGTAAAACTGGGGCCCATCTTACAGACAGCTGCTACGCTGAAAGTCACCTTGATTCAGTGGTGAGTGCAGAGGCAAGCCTGCTTTGACTGGCGTTGCACGCTGATAACTGTACAATGTCTCTAGCGGTCTAAATTGTCTGTTTTTTTCAAACACTCTAATCATTTTGGTTCGCCGATTTGCGCGCATGTGTCCTTCAGTTGTCGGGCAAACTGTGGCCTTGGACGCTGTTTCGCGGGCTTGAAACATTGAGTAGCCTGTTCATCTCTAAAAGTAGAGTTGCGTTCTGAATTCGGTTGAATGTCTAATTGCGTCCTTTCAAGTACACGGATACGCAAGTTATTATCCAACCGCACTTCGTAGAGTAGAAATAACGCCGAAAACGAGTACAAATATCACAGTGTATTTGTACTCCACACAGTATTTGTACTCCAGAGGACCGCCTGAGAAACGAATTGGATTTAAGTTACGAAAATTTTGCGTGCTTGAAACATTCAGTAGGGTTAAGATAACTGTACAATGTCTCTAGCGGTCTAAATTGTCTGTTTTTTTCAAACACTCTAATCATTGAATTCGGTTGAATGTCTAATTGCGTCCTTTCAGTTGATTTTCAGGTCGGGGAGAGGGGCCTGCGTGCAGGGGCTGTAAAACTGGGGCCCATCTTACAGACAGCTGCTACGCTGAAAGTCACCTTGATTCAGTGGTGAGTGCAGAGGCAAGCCTGCTTTGACTGGCGTTGCACGCTGATAACTGTACAATGTCTCTAGCGGTCTAAATTGTCTGTTTTTTTCAAACACTCTAATCATTTTGGTTCGCCGATTTGCGCGCATGTGTCCTTCAGTTGTCGGGCAAACTGTGGCCTTGGACGCTGTTTCGCGGGCTTGAAACATTGAGTAGCCTGTTCATCTCTAAAAGTAGAGTTGCGTTCTGAATTCGGTTGAATGTCTAATTGCGTCCTTTCAAGTACACGGATACGCAAGTTATTATCCAACCGCACTTCGTAGAGTAGAAATAACGCCGAAAACGAGTACAAATATCACAGTGTATTTGTACTCCACACAGTATTTGTACTCCAGAGGACCGCCTGAGAAACGAATTGGATTTAAGTTACGAAAATTTTGCGTGCTTGAAACATTCAGTAGGGTTAAGATAACTGTACAATGTCTCTAGCGGTCTAAATTGTCTGTTTTTTTCAAACACTCTAATCATTGAATTCGGTTGAATGTCTAATTGCGTCCTTTCAGTTGATTTTCAGGTCGGGGAGAGGGGCCTGCGTGCAGGGGCTGTAAAACTGGGGCCCATCTTACAGACAGCTGCTACGCTGAAAGTCACCTTGATTCAGTGGTGAGTGCAGAGGCAAGCCTGCTTTGACTGGCGTTGCACGCTGATAACTGTACAATGTCTCTAGCGGTCTAAATTGTCTGTTTTTTTCAAACACTCTAATCATTTTGGTTCGCCGATTTGCGCGCATGTGTCCTTCAGTTGTCGGGCAAACTGTGGCCTTGGACGCTGTTTCGCGGGCTTGAAACATTGAGTAGCCTGTTCATCTCTAAAAGTAGAGTTGCGTTCTGAATTCGGTTGAATGTCTAATTGCGTCCTTTCAAGTACACGGATACGCAAGTTATTATCCAACCGCACTTCGTAGAGTAGAAATAACGCCGAAAACGAGTACAAATATCACAGTGTATTTGTACTCCACACAGTATTTGTACTCCAGAGGACCGCCTGAGAAACGAATTGGATTTAAGTTACGAAAATTTTGCGTGCTTGAAACATTCAGTAGGGTTAAGATAACTGTACAATGTCTCTAGCGGTCTAAATTGTCTGTTTTTTTCAAACACTCTAATCATTGAATTCGGTTGAATGTCTAATTGCGTCCTTTCAGTTGATTTTCAGGTCGGGGAGAGGGGCCTGCGTGCAGGGGCTGTAAAACTGGGGCCCATCTTACAGACAGCTGCTACGCTGAAAGTCACCTTGATTCAGTGGTGAGTGCAGAGGCAAGCCTGCTTTGACTGGCGTTGCACGCTGATAACTGTACAATGTCTCTAGCGGTCTAAATTGTCTGTTTTTTTCAAACACTCTAATCATTTTGGTTCGCCGATTTGCGCGCATGTGTCCTTCAGTTGTCGGGCAAACTGTGGCCTTGGACGCTGTTTCGCGGGCTTGAAACATTGAGTAGCCTGTTCATCTCTAAAAGTAGAGTTGCGTTCTGAATTCGGTTGAATGTCTAATTGCGTCCTTTCAAGTACACGGATACGCAAGTTATTATCCAACCGCACTTCGTAGAGTAGAAATAACGCCGAAAACGAGTACAAATATCACAGTGTATTTGTACTCCACACAGTATTTGTACTCCAGAGGACCGCCTGAGAAACGAATTGGATTTAAGTTACGAAAATTTTGCGTGCTTGAAACATTCAGTAGGGTTAAGATAACTGTACAATGTCTCTAGCGGTCTAAATTGTCTGTTTTTTTCAAACACTCTAATCATTGAATTCGGTTGAATGTCTAATTGCGTCCTTTCAGTTGATTTTCAGGTCGGGGAGAGGGGCCTGCGTGCAGGGGCTGTAAAACTGGGGCCCATCTTACAGACAGCTGCTACGCTGAAAGTCACCTTGATTCAGTGGTGAGTGCAGAGGCAAGCCTGCTTTGACTGGCGTTGCACGCTGATAACTGTACAATGTCTCTAGCGGTCTAAATTGTCTGTTTTTTTCAAACACTCTAATCATTTTGGTTCGCCGATTTGCGCGCATGTGTCCTTCAGTTGTCGGGCAAACTGTGGCCTTGGACGCTGTTTCGCGGGCTTGAAACATTGAGTAGCCTGTTCATCTCTAAAAGTAGAGTTGCGTTCTGAATTCGGTTGAATGTCTAATTGCGTCCTTTCAAGTACACGGATACGCAAGTTATTATCCAACCGCACTTCGTAGAGTAGAAATAACGCCGAAAACGAGTACAAATATCACAGTGTATTTGTACTCCACACAGTATTTGTACTCCAGAGGACCGCCTGAGAAACGAATTGGATTTAAGTTACGAAAATTTTGCGTGCTTGAAACATTCAGTAGGGTTAAGATAACTGTACAATGTCTCTAGCGGTCTAAATTGTCTGTTTTTTTCAAACACTCTAATCATTGAATTCGGTTGAATGTCTAATTGCGTCCTTTCAGTTGATTTTCAGGTCGGGGAGAGGGGCCTGCGTGGGCCTGTAAAACTGGGGCCCATCTTACAGACAGCTGCTACGCTGAAAGTCACCTTGATTCAGTGGTGAGTGCAGAGGCAAGCCTGCTTTGACTGGCGTTGCACGCTGATAACTGTACAATGTCTCTAGCGGTCTAAATTGTCTGTTTTTTTCAAACACTCTAATCATTTTGGTTCGCCGATTTGCGCGCATGTGTCCTTCAGTTGTCGGGCAAACTGTGGCCTTGGACGCTGTTTCGCGGGCTTGAAACATTGAGTAGCCTGTTCATCTCTAAAAGTAGAGTTGCGTTCTGAATTCGGTTGAATGTCTAATTGCGTCCTTTCAAGTACACGGATACGCAAGTTATTATCCAACCGCACTTCGTAGAGTAGAAATAACGCCGAAAACGAGTACAAATATCACAGTGTATTTGTACTCCACACAGTATTTGTACTCCAGAGGACCGCCTGAGAAACGAATTGGATTTAAGTTACGAAAATTTTGCGTGCTTGAAACATTCAGTAGGGTTAAGATAACTGTACAATGTCTCTAGCGGTCTAAATTGTCTGTTTTTTTCAAACACTCTAATCATTGAATTCGGTTGAATGTCTAATTGCGTCCTTTCAGTTGATTTTCAGGTCGGGGAGAGGGGCCTGCGTGCAGGGGCTGTAAAACTGGGGCCCATCTTACAGACAGCTGCTACGCTGAAAGTCACCTTGATTCAGTGGTGAGTGCAGAGGCAAGCCTGCTTTGACTGGCGTTGCACGCTGATAACTGTACAATGTCTCTAGCGGTCTAAATTGTCTGTTTTTTTCAAACACTCTAATCATTTTGGTTCGCCGATTTGCGCGCATGTGTCCTTCAGTTGTCGGGCAAACTGTGGCCTTGGACGCTGTTTCGCGGGCTTGAAACATTGAGTAGCCTGTTCATCTCTAAAAGTAGAGTTGCGTTCTGAATTCGGTTGAATGTCTAATTGCGTCCTTTCAAGTACACGGATACGCAAGTTATTATCCAACCGCACTTCGTAGAGTAGAAATAACGCCGAAAACGAGTACAAATATCACAGTGTATTTGTACTCCACACAGTATTTGTACTCCAGAGGACCGCCTGAGAAACGAATTGGATTTAAGTTACGAAAATTTTGCGTGCTTGAAACATTCAGTAGGGTTAAGATAACTGTACAATGTCTCTAGCGGTCTAAATTGTCTGTTTTTTTCAAACACTCTAATCATTGAATTCGGTTGAATGTCTAATTGCGTCCTTTCAGTTGATTTTCAGGTCGGGGAGAGGGGCCTGCGTGCAGGGGCTGTAAAACTGGGGCCCATCTTACAGACAGCTGCTACGCTGAAAGTCACCTTGATTCAGTGGTGAGTGCAGAGGCAAGCCTGCTTTGACTGGCGTTGCACGCTGATAACTGTACAATGTCTCTAGCGGTCTAAATTGTCTGTTTTTTTCAAACACTCTAATCATTTTGGTTCGCCGATTTGCGCGCATGTGTCCTTCAGTTGTCGGGCAAACTGTGGCCTTGGACGCTGTTTCGCGGGCTTGAAACATTGAGTAGCCTGTTCATCTCTAAA
>CAXHUQ010000933.1:0-25216 GCA_964020085.1 Micromussa lordhowensis | reverse complement strand
GTAGAACTTGAAGTAAGCACTGCTGAGTTACTCCATAAGACACTGGGCTTTACTGGGCCCGTTGGACATGGTTGGACCTGGTTTTCGAAACATATATAATAAGATAATGAATGATAAGATAATGAATTGAAGACTTCATCAAAGACTACACTTTCATCCCAACAAGCCTGTTAGGTGATCTCTCACTCTTCAGGGGGATTTTAGAGACAATAATATTCATAGCCATGCTTTATACACTATACAATTTACATACCGGTAATTACTGTTGCAGAGAATTTGAAATGTCTAAATATTTAAATAAACAATAAACTTATTTGATTGTACCATTACTACTTGGATAACCCAGTAACTCTAGAGCTGAGACATGCCAAAAGTCCCGACTTGCGGAAGGGATGCCGCTTTCCGGTGGAGGTCACAAATGATTCCCTGACAACTCAAGAACAGGATCCATCCACAAAGACCAAGTTCCGGAATCAACTTACCAACTCTTGGTTTACATTTCCAGATCACCAGTAGGAGACCTTCTTTGTCAAGCTTCCATACCACACCCTGTCAAAACAAGACCCTCAAAACCAGAGAGATATCACAGTTGTCAGGATTTGACTATCATTATTGTACAACTAAATTTATTTAGTTGATAAAATCCTTTCAGACATCACATCAACTATAAATAAAAGCTAACATAAAAAATATATCTATATGTACATATGCATAACTTAAATAAAAGTAGCTGTATCAAGGTAACAAGATAAATGAATGAAAATTTATAATTAATATTTATTGAGGCAATTTCTTGCAAAGGGCTTTCATGTGATATGATGTCATCAGCCTGAATTTTTCCACAGAAGGGAGGACAAGAGATTCTATTGTCAATTTCTGCTTATGCTAGATCAAGTGTGGAGTGTAGAACTTGAAGTAAGCACTGCTGAGTTACTCCATAAGACACTGGGCTTTACTGGGCCCGTTGGACATGGTTGGACCTGGTTTTCGAAACATATATAATAAGATAATGAATGATAAGATAATGAATTGAAGACTTCATCGAAGACTACACTTTCATCCCAACAAGCCTGTTAGGTGATCTATCACTCTTCAGGGGGATTTTAAAGACAATAATATTCATAGCCATGCTTTGTACACTATACAATTGACATACCGGTAATTACTGCCGCAGAGAATTTGAAATGTCTAAATATTTAAATAAACAATAAACTCATTTGATTGTACCATTACTACTTGGATAACTTAGTAACTCTAGAGCTGATACATGCAAAAACTCCCGACTTGTGGAAGGGATACCGCTTTCCGGTGGATGTCACAAATGATTCCCTGACAACTCAAGAACAGGATCCATCCACGAAGACCAAGTTCCGGAATCAACTTCCCAACTCTTGGGTTAGATTTCCAGATCACCACTAGGAGGCCTTCTTTGTCAAGCTTCCTTGCCATACTCTGTCAAAACAAGACCTCAAAACCAGAGAGATAGCACAGTTGTCAGGATTTGACTATGATTAAGACAGTTTAGTGTGCTATTATTGTACAACTACATTTATTTAGTTGATAAAATCCTTTCAGACATCACATCAACAATAAATAAAAGCTAACATAAAAAATATATCTATACGTACATATGCATAACTTACATAAAAGTAAATATATCAAGGTAGCAAGATAAATGAATGAAAATTTATAATTAATATTATAATTATAATTATATTGAGGCAATTGATTGCAAAGGGCTTTCATGTGATATGATACCATGAGCCTGAATTTTTCCAAGACCAATAATTTCTATAAGACCAAGTGTCTTATAGAGTAACTTAAGCAGTGCTTACCTGAAGTTATACACTCCAAACTTTATATAGCATAACCAGGAAATGAAACTAGAATCTCTTGGCCACCTGTGGAAATATTTAGGCTCATGTCATCATATCACAGAAAGCCCTTTGCAAGCAATTGCATCAATAATGGCACACTAGACAGCCTTTAAATCATAGTCAATGCCTGAAAACTGTGCTATCTCTACCTAGTATATAGCATGTTCTCCACTCAGCACAAGTCAAAGCCACTTGATACTAGGCATAAGAGTACAAAGAAACCACACCCAAACACCTTCACTTGGATTACGGGACAGGAACTCCAAATAGATATCCAAAATTAGGCACACTCCTGGAGATATTAGTACATAAAACCCTGTTGGGCTTAAAATTTTAATTTGCTTCAACTTAATAACAAACTAGTTTGATTCTGACAGTTTTGCATATTTCTGATATACAACCCCAACCTCTGTCGAGAAAAGTCAAAGTCAAATTGAAATTGAAATCCAAAAAATCGAAATGGCTTAATCAAGTCAAGCTGGTTTGATAAAGTTTACAGACGAAAATAACTTAATAGCACCATATTAACAGACCCCAATTTTCAAAACTCCAGGTAGATATAGATATATGTATTATAATAAGATAATGAATTGAAGACTTCATCAAAAACTACACTTTCATCCCAACAAGCCTGTTCCGTGATCTCTCACTCTTCAGGGGGATTTTAAAGACAATAATATTCATAGCCATGCTTTATACACTATAAAATTTACATACCACTAATTACTGTTGCAGAGAATTTGAAATGTCTAAATATTTAAATAAATGATAAACTAAGACATTTCTTAACTCTGGACTTAAAAATATTCTCATTTGTTCCATCAGGTGACATCTATAACAGCCTCAAGTGAGAAATCAGTCTTATAAAGTGTCATTTGGAGTGGCTCGACTAACAAAATGGCTATCAACTTGAAGTGCCAGCTTTCAAGCTGAAACGTTGCTTTCCAGTGGACGCCACAACTGATTCCCTGACCCGGATGCATCCACAAACAACCAAGTTCAGGCCAACTCTTAGATCAGATTTCCAGATCAACTAGGTGGCCTTGTCAAGTTTCCTCGCCTTGTTACCCTGCCAAAACAATTACCCCAGTTTGTCAACTCACCAAAATAAAATCATGTTTCACAATACAGTTTCCTCCTCTGACTTCCACCGCTGAACTATGAAAGGTTCATACCTGTAGAATGCAGAATCGGCTTAATTCAGCCTGTTTGGGCAGCCTTGAACTGAAAATGAAAAATGAAAGTCAAGGTAAATCCAGTCCAACAGACCCCAAAAGACGTTCCTGGATCAAATTTTGCAGGGTGATTGTATGGTGACTGTATGGTTTGCAAGAAAATTTTTTCACTAGGCGGGCTCGAGAACAAACGTATGTATGTTGGGCAGGTGTACGTGGCAGTAGTTCACCCCCCGTTGGGGGGAGAGGGGAGGGGCGTTTGACTCCAAAGTCAATTGCTTGGGGTGTGAATTTGGTGACTGTATGGTTTTGCAAGAAAATTGGCAGCAAGTCGAGAATAGTTGTGGAGAGGGTGTTTTTTCACTAGGCGGGCTCGAGAACAAACGTATGTATGTTGGGCAGGTGTACGTGGCAGTAGTTCACCCCCCGTTGGGGGGAGAGGGGAGGGGCGTTTGACTCCAAAGTCAATTGCTTGGGGTGTGAATTTGGTGACTGTATGGTTTTGCAAGAAAATTGGCAGCAAGTCGAGAATAGTTGTGGAGAGGGTGTTTTTTCACTAGGCGGGCTCGAGAACAAACGTATGTATGTTGGGCAGGTGTACGTGGCAGTAGTTCACCCCCCGTTGGGGGGAGAGGGGAGGGGCGTTTGACTCCAAAGTCAATTGCTTGGGGTGTGAATTTGGTGACTGTATGGTTTTGCAATAATAACGAATAATGTATGGTTTTTATATTGCTACTATTGTGCTTTACCTTCCATATTTTTCTATTGTGATGTATGTGTGTCCGTCCGACCTAAATTATCCTAAACAAATTGTAATGCTGCCTGCCTGCCCCTTTTAAGTTTTCAGTTATTTCAGGCAGCCAGACCCCGTTATATTATTTTATCTCTATCTATTTGAATAATTTATCTGCATGTATGTAAGTTTATGGGGTAAATAAATTGTTGTTTTTGTTGTTACGAACCCTCGACTGTATGTGCCTCGGGTTTGCATAACTGTCTCGAATTCTCCCAGCCCTCCTCGTGTTTACATGAGGCTATATAAAGACGGAAAAAGTGCTCTATTGCTTAAATCGAAAGCAAATTATTACAGGACTATTAAATCTACCTTCCGATTGTGCTATATCATGCGATCCTGCGATGCTGGCATCAGGCAGGTCGTCAAATGGCGGCCAGCTTATCCATCGACGGCCCTCACGAACTTCTCTGCGACTCAAGACATTTTCCTCGGACAGCAAAAAGGGACATTTAGCGCTTTCAGGCGACTGAAATACTAACTAGCCAGCTTCCGTGATCTACAAGAAACACGTCCGCCATTTTGCTTATCAACCTCGTTCCCAGGCAGCGCTCGGAAATATTTGCCTGGAAATTTTTCCGGCCTGGAAAAATGAAATTACCAACTTCCTGATTTTTTATCACAAACTTAAATTGTGGCTTGCTACTGAAATCGATTGGCACAGATCTCAGTTTTTCAAGATTCTCTGACAAAATGATAGAATGCAAGACAGATCTCATCAAGTCACTAAACTGTTTATTGTGTCAATAAATTCTAAGAATGAAATAATACAATGCAATTACAATGCAACACACATCTTATGAGAATTGCCGACTTAATCGGACTTGAGAACCTGCATAACGAAGGCTTATCCCCGACTACCAGTAACGAGTATTATTCTCACGATATCATTCCTACGACTGATTAAACTATTCTGGGAGTACATGTAGTGACTTTCACCACTCAAAACATAAATTGTCGACGTTGGGAGAACATCGGCGTTGATCAAATTCCTTTTCACCTCTTCACACGTTGTTCCTCAGTTCCCACCATGCAATCCGAACGCTCCCTACCGGCTGACTTCGTCCGACGAGTCAAGCTCAGATGAATGAAAAATATTAGCTCGCAATAAAATTCCCTCAATAATATTGTTGCTACAACTGATCAGACTATTCTGGGAATAAAGATAAATTTACACCATAACATTACTGCCATTTTTCCTGCCGTGTATTTCGACCTTCAAATACGACGGGAATTTGCCAGTTAACCAAACTTGATTTGCACAGGTAATCACGCGGTTTCGAGTTCAATTTGGAATCAATTTCAGAAAAGCTGAAAGTGCAAATTAATTCCAAATTGAACGAGAAAAAACCCGTGAAAACACTTGCGCGAAGGATGTTTTGAACTCTCTTCTCAGTGTTTTCATGCGGAATGAGCTGAATTTCCGATGAATTCGAAAGATATATTTAATGCCAAAATTGTCAGAGAATTTGAGTCCTGATCGACAGAAAAAAGCAGTTTGACATCATTCATGATCAAGAAATCACAGCTAAAAACAGACTGGCTTCTCAGACAAAAAGCCAGTTCATAGCACATGTGAGTGACAATTATTCTAATACGTCAATGCAATTCTTCCCACCAGCTGACTTCACCAGAGCAATGCAGATCCGATGAATTCGAAAAGGTAATTTGAATGCCAAAATTGAGCCCGGGCCCCTAAAATTCCATCTCATCATTCCAGACATTTCGATTATTGTTTTCAAAAGACTAAAAACATGCAGACTCACCAGTCAATGTTGAGAGAATTTCAGTCCTGATCAACGGTCTTCCAATAAAATTCCTTCTCACTACTATGTCGACAGTGAATTTCAAGACCAAAAAAATGTTGTGAGGAACTGTCAGCTGGTAAGATAATTCTATTGAACTGCGATGAAGTTTAAAGTTAAAAGTACATGTCAGAGTCTCGTGGCTAGTCATTAATTCAAGTCATTAATTCAAGTTTCCTCAGACAACACGTCAATGCAATTTTTCCCACCAGCTGACTTCACCAGAGCAATGCAGATCCGATGAATTTCGAAAAGGTAATTTGAATGCCAAAATTGAGCCCGGGCCCCTAAAATTCCATCTCATCATTCCAGACATTTCGATTATTGTTTTCAAAAGACTAAAAACATGCAGACTCACCAGTCAATGTTGAGAGAATTTCAGTCCTGATCAACGGTCTTCCAATAAAATTCCTTCTCACTACTATGTCGACAGTGAATTTCAAGACCAAAAAAATGTTGTGAGGAACTGTCAGCTGGTAAGATAATTCTATTGAACTGCGATGAAGTTTAAAGTTAAAAGTACATGTCAGAGTCTCGTGGCTAGTCATTAATTCAAGTCATTAATTCAAGTTTCCTCAGACAACACGTCAATGCAATTTTTCCCACCAGCTGACTTCACCAGAGCAATGCAGATCCGATGAATTTCGAAAAGGTAATTTGAATGCCAAAATTGAGCCCGGGCCCCTAAAATTCCATCTCATCATTCCAGACATTTCGATTATTGTTTTCAAAAGACTAAAAACATGCAGACTCACCAGTCAATGTTGAGAGAATTTCAGTCCTGATCAACGGTCTTCCAATAAAATTCCTTCTCACTACTATGTCGACAGTGAATTTCAAGACCAAAAAAATGTTGTGAGGAACTGTCAGCTGGTAAGATAATTCTATTGAACTGCGATGAAGTTTAAAGTTAAAAGTACATGTCAGAGTCTCGTGGCTAGTCATTAATTCAAGTTTCCTCAGACAACACGTCAATGCAATTTTTCCCACCAGCTGACTTCACCATAGCAATGCAGATCCGATGAATTTCGAAAAGGTAATTTGAATGCCAAAATTGAGCCCGGGCCCCTAAAATTCCATCTCATCATTCCAGACATTTCGATTATTGTTTTCAAAAGACTAAAAACATGAGGACTCACCAGTCAATGTTGAGAGAATTTCAGTCCTGATCAACGGTCTTCCAATAAAATTCCTTCTCACTACTATGTCGACAGTGAATTTCAAGACCAAAAAAATGTTGTGAGGAACTGTCAGCTGGTAAGATAATTCTATTGAACTGCGATGAAGTTTAAAGTTAAAAGTACATGTCAGAGTCTCGTGGCTAGTCATTAATTCAAGTCATCAATTCAAGTTTCCTCAGACAACACGTCAATGCAATTTTTCCCACCAGCTGACTTCACCAGAGCAATGCAGATCCGATGAATTTCGAAAAGGTAATTTGAATGCCAAAATTGAGCCCGGGCCCCTAAAATTCCATCTCATCATTCCAGACATTTCGATTATTGTTTTCAAAAGACTAAAAACATGAGGACTCACCAGTCAATGTTGAGAGAATTTCAGTCCTGATCAACGGTCTTCCAATAAAATTCCTTCTCACTACTATGTCGACAGTGAATTTCAAGACCAAAAAAATGTTGTGAGGAACTGTCAGCTGGTAAGATAATTCTATTGAACTGCGATGAAGTTTAAAGTTAAAAGTACATGTCAGAGTCTCGTGGCTAGTCATTAATTCAAGTCATTAATTCAAGTTTCCTCAGACAACACGTCAATGCAATTTTTCCCACCAGCTGACTTCACCAGAGCAATGCAGATCCGATGAATTTCGAAAAGGTAATTTGAATGCCAAAATTGAGCCCGGGCCCCTAAAATTCCATCTCATCATTCCAGACATTTCGATTATTGTTTTCAAAAGACTAAAAACATGAGGACTCACCAGTCAATGTTGAGAGAATTTCAGTCCTGATCAACGGTCTTCCAATAAAATTCCTTCTCACTACTATGTTGACAGTGAATTTCAAGACCAAAAAAATGTTGTGAGGAACTGTCAGCTGGTAAGATAATTCTATTGAACTGCGATGAAGTTTAAAGTTAAAAGTACATGTCAGAGTCTCGTGGCTAGTCATTAATTCAAGTCATTAATTCAAGTTTCCTCAGACAACACGTCAATGCAATTTTTCCCACCAGCTGACTTCACCAGAGCAATGCAGATCCGATGAATTTCGAAAAGGTAATTTGAATGCCAAAATTGAGCCCGGGCCCCTAAAATTCCATCTTATCATTCCAGACATTTCGATTATTGTTTTCAAAAGACTAAAAACATGAGGACTCACCAGTCAATGTTGAGAGAATTTCAGTCCTGATCAACGGTCTTCCAATAAAATTCCTTCTCACTACTATTTCGACAAAAAAATGTTTTGAGGAACTGTCAGCTGGTAAGATAATTCTATTGAACTGCGATGAAGTTTAAAGTTAAAAGTACATGTCAGAGTCTAGTGGCTAGTCATCTGTGAGGGATTTGTGAATAGATCGCAAGCTGTTATTCAAACGATAAAGTCCCACTTTATTCCTGACAGGTGTCATTTCCACGGGTACGAGACAAGCGACATCTTCGATCCACTGTTCTCCATCTAATTCAAGTTTGAAATAGTTCTTGTAGGCTTTGTACCACAGCAGAGAAGCCTTACCATTTGCTAAGAAAGCATGGACCTGTCCAATCAAAATTTTGGGACTTCTCAGTGTGCTGTCTTCTTCAATCAGTCCTACAAATTGGGCCAGCTTTATGTTGGTAGTAGCTGGTGGCTGCACATGAGAAGTGTCAGTGGCTGTGGTTTCCATCACGCCTGGATTAGAGACAACGTCCTGGGCATATTCTCTTGCTACGCGAACAGCGCATTCTTTCCTTTCGTTGGCTGTTCGTCTATCGTATGTTTTCTCAGCCTGTTTCCTGGAATGACCTAAAGCAGAAGCCAGCGAAGCTTTGAGGGCATCTGAAGCGTCACTATTGAAAAAACAAAACACACCGCAATAAGCGTGGATGTTGCAGCTTGCATTTCTAGGAAATGTTTGTTCCATCATTTGTTTTTGACGCATCTGTCCTCTTACTGATGGTAGCTAAGTTCACTTTGACAATGTTGTGACGAAATTATCCGTCTATTACATTTGTATGAGCTACGCAGTTTTTCTCGTTCAATTTGAAGTTAATCTGCAGGAGTGAGTTTTTCAAAAGGGTGAGATTGCATGAGCCACTTAGGGTAATGCAAGTTCATTGCAAATTGAAAAAGACAAAGCATACGACTACTTAATAATGATATAAACATGCACGTGAAAACTTTCTCTTTTCTTTCAGCCAATAAGCGATAAACTCTAGTTCTGAAGCTTGTTGTGATGAAAATCTCCTAACCCTAAACAAAAGTGTACACTTTCTTCATGTTGGGCTTTCTACAAATAAAGAAGTCAACTATTCAATACTTACTCTCTGCCATAAGCCCAGGTCACAAATGAACTCCGAATCATGTTGATGGATACCACAGTCCCTGTCAGTTTCTGGAAAAGGTTCTTAATGTGGCTTGAAAAGGAGGAACTGCTAAACATTGCTCCATTTCTGTTCTGCAATGAAGCAAATAGAACCAAAGTTAGGGTGAATGTTGTTGTTTGTACATCTCAAGGAGAATGAGTGTAAGGACAATTCACCCCCAAGTGGGGTTAAGAAATACTGACATTCACCCCTGAATTTTGAAAGATTCATTCCTGTGGAATGAAGAATCGGGTAAATTCACCCGTCTAGACTGCCGAGAATGCTAATTTGAACTAAACCACCCCACAACTGAAAATGAAAATGAAACTCCGAGGCAATGTACCCCAACACAACCCAAAAAACATTCCTGCATCAAATTTGGCAGGGTGATTGGCCTTTATTACAAGTCCCCAACTTTTATTTTGAGGGTGAATGCGTGGTTTTTGGAGGTGACTTCAGGATTCTTGAAGATAAATCCCAGAAACTTGGCCACAGTTGCTCCAATAGCAGGGTTAGGGTTTAGATTTCTAGTAGAATCGGGGGTGAATTTGCCCTTTTAATCACACCTAATGGATTGACAGCAAGTTACTGCATTATAGCTTGAGACTACTTACCAGAAGCAAGATGTCGCCACTTTCTTTGCCAACCAATTGGGGACGGTGATTGTTCACAAAGTCGAGGAGTATTTTGCACAGCTCATGATCTGTCTATGGTCAGAAGAAAATGGTATGGATGAGTTTCCCTTTAAGTGCAACATCTTAGGAAGTATCGTGATATCATTAGAAAAATAATCACAGCATATGGGACTATGAAACAACTACTGGTTTATCCCAGAGAGAGAGAGAAAAAGAAACAAAAAACAACTGAATATTCGTACTAAATATCTGCTGCATTGTCTTACCTTCAGAGTAAGCTCCTGGCGGCCAAAGAACTTTGCAGTCTTATAGTTGTGGAAGTAAAGCGTGACCTCTTCTGATCCCTTCACCAAGAGGACATTCTTATCTTTGACCTGCGCAGGATGAAATTGTTGCCAGTTGGTTTGAATCTCTAGCGTGCGAACTTCGACGCCGCGGCCCGGCGGAATGAAAACATACATTGCCAAGATAACCAAGTCGCAGCATTCCCGGGCCTTATCTCTTTTGTTGACAGCCATCTCAAAGTAATCTCTCTGCACGCTGCACGCATTCACAATCTGTTCCCTGCAAAATGTTGCATAGTGATATTAGGCTGCAGTTATTCATACATGTAGGTTTCAGACATGGATACACAGAGGGTAGAGAGGACTACTCTATCCTCTTTTAAAATTAAATGACAAAGAAGTGAAACGTTTTTCAACAAAGTCTCAAGAGTTGGTTAATTTTCAATTCACTAAATTCTAATTACCCTCTGATGACAATCAGTAAGGTTTATACTGTTTACAATGTCAAAAATAGCTTTTAGTTAGAAACACGCACTTCCAAGTTTACAAAACATGTTTCGGATAATCAACATCCGTCGTCAGTTGCGAATACAGTTGCAGTGTCAAAAAATTACAACGAAAGTGTTAAATTGACATGGCCTCCTTAATTTTCAGTTGAAAGGACGCAGAGGTACTGTCAAGGATGGAAAAGGCATTCTCTCAGCACAAAGTTCTGCATGTTTTTGAGTCATAACTGTGCGAGTTCTTATGTGTGTTTCTACCTAAAAGTTATTTCATGTCTGTTGCCATTTGGCTTGGCCGTACGTTTTCGCAGGACAGGTGACACGTTAAAACTGCATGACAAGCTCTCCTGTCACCCAACACAAAGCAGTAAAATAATATTACTAGCGCTTACCAGTCAAGCCAACGGTTCAGAAGCGTCAGCTCTTCCTTAGTTTGAGGACGTTCGACATCGCCTTGACGCTGTAGAAGTGTTGCCTGTGTTCTTAGCTGCTTAATGACAGGGATGTCCTGGTAAACGGGTGCGCTCTCCCGGTGAAGGAATTTCGCAGGATACAGAAGCGAAGAGCAGTGGTTGGATATGGTGGCAGCTGACAAATTTCGTTGGTCCTGCAAAAGGAGAGAGAGAGAGAGAGAGAGAAAAAAAGCATTACACTGTTTATCAAGATTCAGGAAGTAGCCCTGAACAGTCAGTCGAAAACAATAACTAACAAGCTTTAATGGAAGAGGACGATTATGTTGGCACATCTTTTCTAATCGATAAATTTCAAAATAAATACTCAAAATAGCTTTGTCTAATTGCGATTTCTATTTCATCCATTTATTCATTTACCTACTTATTTACCTACTTATTTATTTATTTATTTATTTATTTGCTAGACGTGCATTTGTTTCATCTCTTTACTGGTATGTAACACTAACATTTGATTTACTCTTTAAACAGTCTTACTCGCTACCCGCCTAGATTAGCCTCAGCTATTTGCGGGTTAGCGTTGTTTTTGTAAAATTTTGTTGATTTAATAATAAACTTGAACTTGAACTTGAAACTTGAAAATAACTATCAAGTACAGCAAAGAAAAAGGCCACAGCAGCAAAGCCAAGGTCCAAGATTTGGATGAAAAATTACAGAGCTGTACCAAAAATTGCGAAAATGACCCGTCGAAAGAAAACCTTGAAGAACTGGAATGTTTACAAGCAACAAGTATTTCTTAAATTTAGAAAAATCAAATAAGAAAAAAAAGCTGTGTACGGAAAATTGTTACAGGTGACGGAACAATTACAGCTAATCCCATGTTGTGCAAATCGAAATTGTAACAATGCAATAAGATTGTTTGGATTATTTCCCTGAGTAACAATAGGTTCCGGGTCTAAGTCGATATCACCTGAAGTAAATAACTTTGCCCTTGAAGCACAATAGCTATGATTTCATTTCTTACACTTCATATTGAACAACATGTACAAGTTCATCATCAAAGACAACTGACACTTGAGCGGCCCTTTTATGTTTCGCAGTTCTTGTTTTGAAAACAAACACAATCAAGAGCAAAATACAACTTTCACCCTTTTGCACGAGTGATTCCAACTGGTTTACATATACACATATTTCTGGTTTTGAGATAAAATTTTTTCTAATGCTGATCACTGTCAGTGGTAAATAAGTTCAGAATTTTCTTCCACGGTAATCTCGATGGTAGAATTGGGCATTCCGCAAAGTTTGGAAAAGTCAATATCAATTGGTTTACCGTCGACATATTGATTTGTTTACATCTGAGCGAGTGACACATATTCTGCCCCCTAACAATTAGTCGTTTCTACGCTCCGCGTATCCACGACTAAAAAAAAATATTTTTGTTCAGTAAACATGCCTTAAACTGTTACAAGCTCAATTTTGTGGTCAAAAAAATGCAGGGCTCGACTCGTACACCGGGAAGTACGGTTTTAACAAGAATAACAATAGTTGTAAATATCACTTTTTAGAAGTGAAATTTTGACCTCACGTACTTGCAGGAAAACAAATTCTGCAGTCAATAAGATGAATTCACGCATCAGATACTGTAATCGATATACCCTGAAACACGACTGTGTCTGGCGTGCAAATTTCAGGCTGAAACGTTCGTTGAACTTTACAGTATGAACTGATTCCACAAATTTTTATAACGGAAACTGTGGTAGTTTCCGTTCAGAAAACACAATCTTTCTGAAGACTTTAGTCTCCTTTGAGCAGATGTTTACAAATGGATTTCAAAACTAGAAACATAAATGACACGTCACAACATGGCCGCTCAATTTCGGCCCAGTTCCCACGCAAACGTCAAAAAATTCATTACACGTCACCTTGAGAAAATCCAGATAAGATTCCAACAGAGACTGACGTAGGAAGACGTCGGGTTGCAGTATCACACCAGGGCGAGACCTCAAGAATCCAAGAAAGCCTAAGGGCATGAAAAGGGAAAATCAATTCGTTTGCACATCGTAAAATCGTTAAATTATTGAACAACACTGTGCGAGCGAAATAACTCAGACAATAAACTCACATAATATTCTTTCCTGGGTTTTCTGGTATGTCGATGTTGCCAAAGGTCTTGCTTGTCTTTCCAGCTGGACTGGACGAGTGAAGAAGGTTTTCAGTTCGCGCAGAAATGTCTGCATTTCCAGCGGCAATTGTCCAATGTCCAATGCATATGACTGTTTGCGAAGTTTGAATTCGGTCATGGGTACGACGCAGTTGCTTTCTTCTTCTGTTGATTCTTCTGGTTTTTCTTCTGTTGATTCTTCTGGATTTTCTGGTGATTCTTCTGGTTTTTCTGGTGATTCTTCTGCTGTCGTTTCTTCTGTGCACGTGGTTGCTCCTTCTTCGATCAGATCGTCGCAATCAACGTCTGTTTCTGTCTGCAACATGAAATTGCTCGTGCGTGGCCTCTTAGAAGGCGTTTGGAGCTGAATATCGGATTCATCTGAGCTCGACTCGTCTGAAGAAGTCAGCCGGTAGGAAACGATGGACTGCATGGCGCCGAGGGAAGAGGTGAAAAAGATCGAAGTTCACAGAGTTTTTCGTGGTCATTCGGTCAAAACAGAGATCCATTGACGAAATGGCTGACGGGAATTTTTTCATTCTCGTTCCCATATCCCTTTTTGAGGCCTCTAACCCAGGAGAGCTGGAAACTAGCAAAGGATCCAGCTCTTGTGGAGTGGGAAGAATTCAATTGTCAGCTCTCAGGCAATAATTCTAGCTTTTTTTTTGACCGAAACGTCGCTTTCTGTTATGTAAGGCGGGTATTTTAAGCTTTCGAGTGCAAATATTTTGAAGCCAATATTGTCCACTTTTCATGCATTTCTCACTTTACCAAACAAAGCTTTAAAGCGCGAAAAAGGTACCCTTTTTTCAGGTTGAAGCGATCTCTTTAAAAGCGCGGAAAAGGTACCTTATTCTGCGGTTAAAAATCTTTTTTTTTTCTTAAAAGGTACCTTTTTTAACTTTTCAACTAATCGACTCGCATTAACAAATAAGGTAACAATTTTGCATTTGTTCTATGAGAAATAAATGCAGAAAGTTTATTTTTCTGCTCTTTTCAATTAGCAGAGTTGATCTTTTTGTAAAAAAAGCAGAATTGCCGGAATCATTCTATGACTGACCGCTGCGTATTTTGTTAGTCCACAAGGGAAGTCATAGTGGACTCACAAAAAAAATTCTAATTAACTCTGGTTTCGTTCGATTTTTCTGAAATTTTAACACAATAAAGATGGATTGCTAAGAAACATATTTAGTCTTTGCCGATGTATAGTAGCTATTAACTCTAAAGAGATATATCGCTTCGAAGTCGGTGATTTGAAGTCGTTGGATTCGAACGAAGAGAATACTAAATACGCTAAAAAGGTGTTGAGTGAGGGCTATGGACTCAGTGAAAGGTTCCAGCAATTCTACTTTTCTAGAAAAAGATCAACTCTTCCACTTGAAAAGAGCAGAAAATTTAACTTTCCGCATTAATTTTTAGCGATCTCTTTAAAAGCGCGGAAAAGGTACCTTATTCTGCGGTTAAAAACGTTCCTGGATGAAAAGCGGACAATATTGACGCTAAAATATTTTCATCCGAAAGCTTAAAATGCCCGCTTTTTTTTTCTTACCTTCGTACAGGTGACTAACAAGAAAACGTACAACAGAAGGTCCTAATACTGAAATGTTGAACAGCGATATTTAAACAAGTGCTCAGTTATAAGGTAAAGTTTCGCACTTGTGAAATGATGGTACACGTTCTGTCTGTGTGTCCTGTCCTTTGGATTGTTACTAGAAATCGCTCTGAATTCTTCTAAAGTATATAACTATGCGTTATATGACCGGTTTACAAAATTCAATTGGTAATTGTATCATAGAAAAAACGCGCTTCGAATAGTCATGTTTTGCTTATCATGGAATACGTCTAAGTGTCCTACTTTGAAACACGCGAGTAACTTTCCTTGTGAAATATTTAACTTAAGCACTTCATATTAGGCAGGCGATAACGATGAACAGTTCTAAACAAGTACTGGGAATTTTGTTGTCAAACTTTAAAAAATGAGGAAGATAGAGCATTCTGAAAATGTCTTATGAAAACTTGACGATATTTAGGGCATGCGCAGTACTTTATCAAAGACAGTGACAACTTCTGCGTATATTGAATAGGTAAATATCATGCACAGTTTTTCTGTTTCAAAGCATTTGTCAATTGCTCTACGATTTTCAAAGTTACGACTATCGTAAAATAAGAAGAAATGTATGAAAAAATTCGGTACATGCGCAGTAACGACAAATTCAACGTACGCGCCTCAAATTGTGCACACTGTAAACTTAGACAGAAACAAACAACTTGTGTAAATTTTGTAGTAAAACGTTAAAAACACATGAAAAGGCAGTATTTTGAAATTTTAAGACAATGTATTGGAAAATTACGATGTTTAGAGCATGCGCAGTAACTACCAATTGAACGTACGAACATGAAATTGTGCACACTGTAAACTTAGACACAGGCAAACAACTTGTATAAATTTTGTGGTTAAAAAGTAAAAACACACGAAAATATAATACTTTGAAATTTGAAGAGAATGTATGGGGAAATGTTTATTGAAAAATGCAGCACATGCGCAGTAATGACCAATTGAACGTACGAAAATGACATTATACACACTGTAAACTTCGACACAGACAAACAACTTGTATAAATTTTGTGGCTAAAAGGTAAAAAGACACGGAAATATAATACTTTGAAATTTTAAGACAATCGATGGGAAAGTGTTTGCGCGGGAACTGTTGTGTGCACATTCCACGTTCCGTTCTTATAGGATTTAAAATGCTTACAAGGGGGAACAAACTCTTAATTGTGCAAGGAATAAGTCTTACCCGTCCAAGGAGCGAATTTTCTGATTCAGAAGTGCAGCTTATGCGAAATAAATTGAAATCGAGTTCGGCAATTTCAAGTGTTCGCCGCGCGCGTGAATTTTGTAAAATGAGCATAGTTAACTCGAAGTGTAATATTTCCTCTAAAAAGCAGGTATACAACTATATTCTTCCGTATAAGCAAACCCTACAGAATCTAGTACACTGAAAATCTGAATTCTCTTTTCAAGTATACACTATAACTGTGTACTGAAATGTTGAACAGCCATATTTAAACAAGTGCTCAGTTATAAGGTGAAGTTTCGCACTTGTGAAATGATGGTACACGTTCTGTCTGTGTGTCCTGTCCTTTGGATTGTTACTAGAAATCGCTCTGAATTCTTCTAAAGTATATAACTATGCGTTATATGACCGGTTTACAAAATTCAATTGGTAATTGTATCATAGAAAAAACGCGCTTCGAATAGTCATGTTTTGCTTATCATGGAATACGGCTAAGTGTCCTACTTTGAAACACGCGAGTAACTTTCCTTGTGAAATATTTAACTTAAGCACTTCATATTAGGCAGGCGATAACGATGAACAGTTCTAAACAAGTACTGGGAATTTTGTTGTCAAACTTTAAAAAATGAGGAAACGCGGAAGCGCGGAAACGCGGAAACGCGGAAGCTCATAGACATAAATTCTCACCGGAGTGTACATTTTCGAAATCCGAGTAGATACATATACAGTCATACCTCTATCACACGTACACCGAAAGGACAGAGCGAGGTGTCCCTATTTGAGAGGTTTCTATTTTGCAGGTCATTATTATAATCACATCTCTTAAACGAAAATGGTGATCTATCATTTCAATTTTATTTTCCGAAACAGTGCTTGGTAGAGAACATTCAGGTAAATTTTCAAAAAAACTCATCGCTAAATTTTATTTCTCAGGAATCACCTTAAATGGCGCCGAGTGGATCCCTTAGGCAAAAGTTTTGACTAATTAACTCTGGTTTCGTTCGATTTTTCTGAAATTTTAACACAATAAAGATGGATTGCTAAGAAACATATTTAGTCTTTGCCGATGTATAGTAGCTATTAACTCTAAAGAGATATATCGCTTCGAAGTCGGTGATTTGAAGTCGTTGGATTCGAACGAAGAGAATACTAAATACGCTAAAAAGGTGTTGAGTGAGGGCTATGGACTCAGTGAAAGGTTCCAGCAATTCTACTTTTCTAGAAAAAGATCAACTCTTCCACTTGAAAAGAGCAGAAAATTTAACTTTCCGCATTAATTTTTAGCGATCTCTTTTAAGACAATCGATGGGAAAGTGTTTGCGCGGGAACTGTTGTGTGCACATTCCACGTTCCGTTCTTATAGGATTTAAAATGCTTACAAGGGGGAACAAACTCTTAATTGTGCAAGGAATAAGTCTTACCCGTCCAAGGAGCGAATTTTCTGATTCAGAAGTGCAGCTTATGCGAAATAAATTGAAATCGAGTTCGGCAATTTCAAGTGTACGGCGCGCGCGTGAATTTTGTAAAATGAGCATAGTTAACTCGAAGTGTAATATTTCCTCTAAAAAGCAGGTATACAACTATATTCTTCCGTATAAGCAAACCCTACAGAATCTAGTACACTGAAAATCTGAATTCTCTTTTCAAGTATACACTATAACTGTGTACTGAAATGTTGAACAGCGATATTTAAACAAGTACTCAGTTATAAGGTGAAGTTTCGCACTTGTGAAATGATGGTACACGTTCTGTCTGTGTGTCCTGTCCTTTGGATTGTTACTAGAAATCGCTCTGAATTCTTCTAAAGTATATAACTATGCGTTATATGACCGGTTTACAAAATTCAATTGGTAATTGTATCATAGAAAAAACGCGCTTCGAATAGTCATGTTTTGCTTATCATGGAATACGGCTAAGTGTCCTACTTTGAAACACGCGAGTAACTTTCCTTGTGAAATATTTAACTTAAGCACTTCATATTAGGCAGGCGATAACGATGAACAGTTCTAAACAAGTACTGGGAATTTTGTTGTCAAACTTTAAAAAATGAGGAAACGCGGAAGCGCGGAAACGCGGAAGCTCATAGACATAAATTCTCACCGGAGTGTACATTTTCGAAATCCGAGTAGATACATATACAGTCATACCTCTATCACACGTACACCGAAAGGACAGAGCGAGGTGTCCCTATTTGAGAGGTTTCTATTTTGCAGGTCATTATTATAATCACATCTCTTAAACGAAAATGGTGATCTATCATTTTAATTTTATTTTCCGAAACAGTGCTTGGTAGAGAACATTCAGGTAAATTTTCAAAAAAAATCATCGCTAAATTTTATTTCTCAGGAATCACCTTAAATGGCGCCGAGTGGATCCCTTAGGCAAAAGTTTTGACTAGATGATGGGATGCAAAAGAGAGAAAACACTTATTTGCGCTAATATTCAAGTCATTACTGCACTTTTCAATAACATGCGGACTCTAAAACATTTTTAGAGCATGGCATAATGGCTCATAGCCCATGATCGCTAAGCCAATGAAAACTCTTGAATATTAAATTATTTGCAGATAAAAAATACTAAAAAGGCAAACTGTCAGAATCAAACAAGACTCTTCAGGGGATTTAATGACAATAATATTCATAACCATGCTTTTATACTATAAAATTTACATAATTACCATTTGAAATGTCTAAATGGCAAGGTTTGGGCTAGAGGCTTAAGATAAAATTCGGTAAATGCTGAAAGGTTTTCAATGGCGGTGCGCAGCACGATGTAATGAGCCGAAGGGGATTCCCCTGGATGGGTTTTGATGGTTCCAAAAGCCTTGTCAGGCTTGGCATTGCCATTGACAACCCAATTAGCAATTTCTTCTTATATATATAGAAATATATAAAGGTAGAATAAACAGAAGAAGATGCGAACTTTTCTCTTTGTGGTCTTTAATACATGGACGTTTCGCCCGTTCGGGCTTCTTCAGCACTTACAAAATCGATACTTGGATGTTGGTTAACCAACATCGTTTACACATCTATAGAAAAATATAAATATAAAAATATAAAAACATATATGTATATACACACATATAACTTAACTTAACTTATTATATTAAATTATTTCCAGATAAAAAATAACTGTCAGAATCAAACTAGTTTGTTATTCAGTTGGAGCTAAAGAAAATTTTAAGCCCAACAGGGTTTTATGTTCTAATATCTATAGGAGTGTGGCTAATTTTGGATACCTATTTGGCGTTCCTGGCCCTTAATCCAAGGGAAGTTGATGGGGTGTGGTTTCTTTGTACTTGTATCCATAGTATCAAGTCAGTCTGACTTGTGCTGAGTGAAGAACATGCTATATACTTAGTAGAATTAGCATAGCTTTCAGGCATTGACTATGATTTTAAGGCAGTTTAGTGTCCAATGATTGAGGCAATATTTAAATAAACAATAAACTTATTTGATTGTACCATTACTACTTGGATAACCCAGTAACTCTAGAGCTGAGACAAAAGTCCCGACTTGTGGAAGGGATGCCGCTTTCCGGTGGATGTCACAAATGATTCCCTGACAACTCAAGAACAGGATCCATCCACAAAGACCAAGTTCCGGAATCAACTTACTAACTCTTGGTTTAGATTTCCAGATCACCAGTAGGAGACCTTCTTTGTCAAGCTTCCATGCCACACCCTGTCAAAACAAGACCTCAAAACCAGAGAGATATCACAGTTGTCAGGATTTGACTATCATTATTGTACAACGAAATTTATTTAGTTGATAAAATCCTTTCAGACATCACATCAACTATAAATAAAAGCTAACATAAAAAATATATCTATATGTACATATGCATAACTTAAATAAAAGTAGCTGTATCAAGGTAACAAGATAAATGAATGAAAATTTATAATTAATATTTATTGAGGCAATTTCTTGCAAAGGGCTTTCATGTGATATGATGTCATCAGCCTGAATTTTTCCACAGAAGGGAGGACAAGAGATTCTATTGTCAATTTCTGCTTATGCTAGATCAAGTGTGGAGTGTAGAACTTGAAGTAAGCACTGCTGAGTTACTCCATAAGACACTGGGCTTTACTGGGCCCGTTGGACATGGTTGGACCTGGTTTTCGAAACATATATAATAAGATAATGAATGATAAGATAATGAATTGAAGACTTCATCAAAGACTACACTTTCATCCCAACAAGCCTGTTAGGTGATCTCTCACTCTTCAGGGGGATTTTAGAGACAATAATATTCATAGCCATGCTTTATACACTATACAATTTACATACCGGTAATTACTGTTGCAGAGAATTTGAAATGTCTAAATATTTAAATAAACAATAAACTTATTTGATTGTACCATTACTACTTGGATAACCCAGTAACTCTAGAGCTGAGACATGCCAAAAGTCCCGACTTGCGGAAGGGATGCCGCTTTCCGGTGGAGGTCACAAATGATTCCCTGACAACTCAAGAACAGGATCCATCCACAAAGACCAAGTTCCGGAATCAACTTACCAACTCTTGGTTTACATTTCCAGATCACCAGTAGGAGACCTTCTTTGTCAAGCTTCCATACCACACCCTGTCAAAACAAGACCTCAAAACCAGAGAGATATCACAGTTGTCAGGATTTGACTATCATTATTGTACAACTAAATTTATTTAGTTGATAAAATCCTTTCAGACATCACATCAACTATAAATAAAAGCTAACATAAAAAATATATCTATATGTACATATGCATAACTTAAATAAAAGTAGCTGTATCAAGGTAACAAGATAAATGAATGAAAATTTATAATTAATATTTATTGAGGCAATTTCTTGCAAAGGGCTTTCATGTGATATGATGTCATCAGCCTGAATTTTTCCACAGAAGGGAGGACAAGAGATTCTATTGTCAATTTCTGCTTATGCTAGATCAAGTGTGGAGTGTAGAACTTGAAGTAAGCACTGCTGAGTTACTCCATAAGACACTGGGCTTTACTGGGCCCGTTGGACATGGTTGGACCTGGTTTTCGAAACATATATAATAAGATAATGAATGATAAGATAATGAATTGAAGACTTCATCGAAGACTACACTTTCATCCCAACAAGCCTGTTAGGTGATCTATCACTCTTCAGGGGGATTTTAAAGACAATAATATTCATAGCCATGCTTTGTACACTATACAATTGACATACCGGTAATTACTGCCGCAGAGAATTTGAAATGTCTAAATATTTAAATAAACAATAAACTCATTTGATTGTACCATTACTACTTGGATAACTTAGTAACTCTAGAGCTGATACATGCAAAAACTCCCGACTTGTGGAAGGGATACCGCTTTCCGGTGGATGTCACAAATGATTCCCTGACAACTCAAGAACAGGATCCATCCACGAAGACCAAGTTCCGGAATCAACTTCCCAACTCTTGGGTTAGATTTCCAGATCACCACTAGGAGGCCTTCTTTGTCAAGCTTCCTTGCCATACTCTGTCAAAACAAGACCTCAAAACCAGAGAGATAGCACAGTTGTCAGGATTTGACTATGATTAAGACAGTTTAGTGTGCTATTATTGTACAACTACATTTATTTAGTTGATAAAATCCTTTCAGACATCACATCAACAATAAATAAAAGCTAACATAAAAAATATATCTATACGTACATATGCATAACTTACATAAAAGTAAATATATCAAGGTAGCAAGATAAATGAATGAAAATTTATAATTAATATTATAATTATAATTATATTGAGGCAATTGATTGCAAAGGGCTTTCATGTGATATGATACCATGAGCCTGAATTTTTCCAAGACCAATAATTTCTATAAGACCAAGTGTCTTATAGAGTAACTTAAGCAGTGCTTACCTGAAGTTATACACTCCAAACTTTATATAGCATAACCAGGAAATGAAACTAGAATCTCTTGGCCACCTGTGGAAATATTTAGGCTCATGTCATCATATCACAGGAAAGCCCTTTGCAAGCAATTGCATCAATAATGGCACACTAGACAGCCTTTAAATCATAGTCAATGCCTGAAAACTGTGCTATCTCTACCTAGTATATAGCATGTTCTCCACTCAGCACAAGTCAAAGCCACTTGATACTAGGCATAAGAGTACAAAGAAACCACACCCAAACACCTTCACTTGGATTACGGGACAGGAACTCCAAATAGATATCCAAAATTAGGCACACTCCTGGAGATATTAGTACATAAAACCCTGTTGGGCTTAAAATTTTAATTTGGCTTCAACTTAATAACAAACTAGTTTGATTCTGACAGTTTTGCATATTTCTGATATACAACCCCAACCTCTGTCGAGAAAAGTCAAAGTCAAATTGAAATTGAAATCCAAAAAATCGAAATGGCTTAATCAAGTCAAGCTGGTTTGATAAAGTTTACAGACGAAAATAACTTAATAGCACCATATTAACAGACCCCATTTTCAAAACTCCAGGTAGATATAGATATATGTATTATAATAAGATAATGAATTGAAGACTTCATCAAAAACTACACTTTCATCCCAACAAGCCTGTTCCGTGATCTCTCACTCTTCAGGGGGATTTTAAAGACAATAATATTCATAGCCATGCTTTATACACTATAAAATTTACATACCACTAATTACTGTTGCAGAGAATTTGAAATGTCTAAATATTTAAATAAATGATAAACTAAGACATTTCTTAACTCTGGACTTAAAAATATTCTCATTTGTTCCATCAGGTGACATCTATAACAGCCTCAAGTGAGAAATCAGTCTTATAAAGTGTCATTTGGAGTGGCTCGACTAACAAAATGGCTATCAACTTGAAGTGCCAGCTTTCAAGCTGAAACGTTGCTTTCCAGTGGACGCCACAACTGATTCCCTGACCCGGATGCATCCACAAACAACCAAGTTCAGGCCAACTCTTAGATCAGATTTCCAGATCAACTAGGTGGCCTTGTCAAGTTTCCTCGCCTTGTTACCCTGCCAAAACAATTACCCCAGTTTGTCAACTCACCAAAATAAAATCATGTTTCACAATACAGTTTCCTCCTCTGACTTCCACCGCTGAACTATGAAAGGTTCATACCTGTAGAATGCAGAATCGGCTTAATTCAGCCTGTTTGGGCAGCCTTGAACTGAAAATGAAAAATGAAAGTCAAGGTAAATCCAGTCCAACAGACCCCAAAAGACGTTCCTGGATCAAATTTTGCAGGGTGATTGTATGGTGACTGTATGGTTTGCAAGAAAATTTTTTCACTAGGCGGGCTCGAGAACAAACGTATGTATGTTGGGCAGGTGTACGTGGCAGTAGTTCACCCCCCGTTGGGGGGAGAGGGGAGGGGCGTTTGACTCCAAAGTCAATTGCTTGGGGTGTGAATTTGGTGACTGTATGGTTTTGCAAGAAAATTGGCAGCAAGTCGAGAATAGTTGTGGAGAGGGTGTTTTTTCACTAGGCGGGCTCGAGAACAAACGTATGTATGTTGGGCAGGTGTACGTGGCAGTAGTTCACCCCCCGTTGGGGGGAGAGGGGAGGGGCGTTTGACTCCAAAGTCAATTGCTTGGGGTGTGAATTTGGTGACTGTATGGTTTTGCAAGAAAATTGGCAGCAAGTCGAGAATAGTTGTGGAGAGGGTGTTTTTTCACTAGGCGGGCTCGAGAACAAACGTATGTATGTTGGGCAGGTGTACGTGGCAGTAGTTCACCCCCCGTTGGGGGGAGAGGGGAGGGGCGTTTGACTCCAAAGTCAATTGCTTGGGGTGTGAATTTGGTGACTGTATGGTTTTGCAATAATAACGAATAATGTATGGTTTTTATATTGCTACTATTGTGCTTTACCTTCCATATTTTTCTATTGTGATGTATGTGTGTCCGTCCGACCTAAATTATCCTAAACAAATTGTAATGCTGCCTGCCTGCCCCTTTTAAGTTTTCAGTTATTTCAGGCACCAGACCCCGTTATATTATTTTATCTCTATCTATTTGAATAATTTATCTGCATGTATGTAAGTTTATGGGGTAAATAAATTGTTGTTTTTGTTGTTACGAACCCTCGACTGTATGTGCCTCGGGTTTGCATAACTGTCTCGAATTCTCCCAGCCCTCCTCGTGTTTACATGAGGCTATATAAAGACGGAAAAAGTGCTCTATTGCTTAAATCGAAAGCAAATTATTACAGGACTATTAAATCTACCTTCCGATTGTGCTATATCATGCGATCCTGCGATGCTGGCATCAGGCAGGTCGTCAAATGGCGGCCAGCTTATCCATCGACGGCCCTCACGAACTTCTCTGCGACTCAAGACATTTTCCTCGGACAGCAAAAAGGGACATTTAGCGCTTTCAGGCGACTGAAATACTAACTAGCCAGCTTCCGTGATCTACAAGAAACACGTCCGCCATTTTGCTTATCAACCTCGTTCCCAGGCAGCGCTCGGAAATATTTGCCTGGAAATTTTTCCGGCCTGGAAAAATGAAATTACCAACTTCCTGATTTTTTATCACAAACTTAAATTGTGGCTTGCTACTGAAATCGATTGGCACAGATCTCAGTTTTTCAAGATTCTCTGACAAAATGATAGAATGCAAGACAGATCTCATCAAGTCACTAAACTGTTTATTGTGTCAATAAATTCTAAGAATGAAATAATACAATGCAATTACAATGCAACACACATCTTATGAGAATTGCCGACTTAATCGGACTTGAGAACCTGCATAACGAAGGCTTATCCCCGACTACCAGTAACGAGTATTATTCTCACGATATCATTCCTACGACTGATTAAACTATTCTGGGAGTACATGTAGTGACTTTCACCACTCAAAACATAAATTGTCGACGTTGGGAGAACATCGGCGTTGATCAAATTCCTTTTCACCTCTTCACACGTTGTTCCTCAGTTCCCACCATGCAATCCGAACGCTCCCTACCGGCTGACTTCGTCCGACGAGTCAAGCTCAGATGAATGAAAAATATTAGCTCGCAATAAAATTCCCTCAATAATATTGTTGCTACAACTGATCAGACTATTCTGGGAATAAAGATAAATTTACACCATAACATTACTGCCATTTTTCCTGCCGTGTATTTCGACCTTCAAATACGACGGGAATTTGCCAGTTAACCAAACTTGATTTGCACAGGTAATCACGCGGTTTCGAGTTCAATTTGGAATCAATTTCAGAAAAGCTGAAAGTGCAAATTAATTCCAAATTGAACGAGAAAAAACCCGTGAAAACACTTGCGCGAAGGATGTTTT
>CAXHUQ010000932.1:0-70882 GCA_964020085.1 Micromussa lordhowensis | reverse complement strand
GCCAGCCGGCCACGCCTGGGGATCTGCCGGGCTGATTAGCATAGTGCGAGATTTTGCGCAGCTCCGATACTTCGCATTTGGACCCGGACCGACCCCGGGAGTGCTTTGGTGGTATTAGTTTGCAAAGTTGCGACGCGCGCAAAGTTGGGCTAATTAGCAAACGGGCTGGTTAGCATAGTGCGAGATTTCGCGCAGCTCCGAAACTTTGCATGTGGACCCGGACCGACCCCAGGAGTGCTTTGGTGCCATTAGTTTGCCAAGTTGCGACACGCGTCAAGCTCGGCTAACTAGGGAGCCAGCCGGCCACGCCTGGGGATCTGCCGGGCTGATTAGCATAGTGCGAGATTTTGCGCAGCTCCGATACTTCGCATTTGGACCCGGACCGACCCCGGGAGTGCTTTGGTGGTATTAGTTTGCAAAGTTGCGACGCGCGCAAAGTTGGGCTAATTAGCAAACGGGCTGGTTAGCATAGTGCGAGATTTCGCGCAGCTCCGAAACTTTGCATGTGGACCCGGACCGACCCCAGGAGTGCTTTGGTGCCATTAGTTTGCCAAGTTGCGACACGCGTCAAGCTCGGCTAACTAGGGAGCCAGCCGGCCACGCCTGGGGATCTGCCGGGCTGATTAGCATAGTGCGAGATTTTGCGCAGCTCCGATACTTCGCATTTGGACCCGGACCGACCCCGGGAGTGCTTTGGTGGTATTAGTTTGCAAAGTTGCGACGCGCGCAAAGTTGGGCTAATTAGCAAACGGGCTGGTTAGCATAGTGCGAGATTTCGCGCAGCTCCGAAACTTTGCATGTGGACCCGGACCGACCCCAGGAGTGCTTTGGTGCCATTAGTTTGCCAAGTTGCGACACGCGTCAAGCTCGGCTAACTAGGGAGCCAGCCGGCCACGCCTGGGGATCTGCCGGGCTGATTAGCATAGTGCGAGATTTTGCGCAGCTCCGATACTTCGCATTTGGACCCGGACCGACCCCGGGAGTGCTTTGGTGGTATTAGTTTGCAAAGTTGCGACGCGCGCAAAGTTGGGCTAATTAGCAAACGGGCTGGTTAGCATAGTGCGAGATTTCGCGCAGCTCCGAAACTTTGCATGTGGACCCGGACCGACCCCAGGAGTGCTTTGGTGCCATTAGTTTGCCAAGTTGCGACACGCGTCAAGCTCGGCTAACTAGGGAGCCAGCCGGCCACGCCTGGGGATCTGCCGGGCTGATTAGCATAGTGCGAGATTTTGCGCAGCTCCGATACTTCGCATTTGGACCCGGACCGACCCCGGGAGTGCTTTGGTGGTATTAGTTTGCAAAGTTGCGACGCGCGCAAAGTTGGGCTAATTAGCAAACGGGCTGGTTAGCATAGTGCGAGATTTCGCGCAGCTCCGAAACTTTGCATGTGGACCCGGACCGACCCCAGGAGTGCTTTGGTGCCATTAGTTTGCCAAGTTGCGACACGCGTCAAGCTCGGCTAACTAGGGAGCCAGCCGGCCACGCCTGGGGATCTGCCGGGCTGATTAGCATAGTGCGAGATTTTGCGCAGCTCCGATACTTCGCATTTGGACCCGGACCGACCCCGGGAGTGCTTTGGTGGTATTAGTTTGCAAAGTTGCGACGCGCGCAAAGTTGGGCTAATTAGCAAACGGGCTGGTTAGCATAGTGCGAGATTTCGCGCAGCTCCGAAACTTTGCATGTGGACCCGGACCGACCCCAGGAGTGCTTTGGTGCCATTAGTTTGCCAAGTTGCGACACGCGTCAAGCTCGGCTAACTAGGGAGCCAGCCGGCCACGCCTGGGGATCTGCCGGGCTGATTAGCATAGTGCGAGATTTTGCGCAGCTCCGATACTTCGCATTTGGACCCGGACCGACCCCGGGAGTGCTTTGGTGGTATTAGTTTGCAAAGTTGCGACGCGCGCAAAGTTGGGCTAATTAGCAAACGGGCTGGTTAGCATAGTGCGAGATTTCGCGCAGCTCCGAAACTTTGCATGTGGACCCGGACCGACCCCAGGAGTGCTTTGGTGCCATTAGTTTGCCAAGTTGCGACACGCGTCAAGCTCGGCTAACTAGGGAGCCAGCCGGCCACGCCTGGGGATCTGCCGGGCTGATTAGCATAGTGCGAGATTTTGCGCAGCTCCGATACTTCGCATTTGGACCCGGACCGACCCCGGGAGTGCTTTGGTGGTATTAGTTTGCAAAGTTGCGACGCGCGCAAAGTTGGGCTAATTAGCAAACGGGCTGGTTAGCATAGTGCGAGATTTCGCGCAGCTCCGAAACTTTGCATGTGGACCCGGACCGACCCCAGGAGTGCTTTGGTGCCATTAGTTTGCCAAGTTGCGACACGCGTCAAGCTCGGCTAACTAGGGAGCCAGCCGGCCACGCCTGGGGATCTGCCGGGCTGATTAGCATAGTGCGAGATTTTGCGCAGCTCCGATACTTCGCATTTGGACCCGGACCGACCCCGGGAGTGCTTTGGTGGTATTAGTTTGCAAAGTTGCGACGCGCGCAAAGTTGGGCTAATTAGCAAACGGGCTGGTTAGCATAGTGCGAGATTTCGCGCAGCTCCGAAACTTTGCATGTGGACCCGGACCGACCCCAGGAGTGCTTTGGTGCCATTAGTTTGCCAAGTTGCGACACGCGTCAAGCTCGGCTAACTAGGGAGCCAGCCGGCCACGCCTGGGGATCTGCCGGGCTGATTAGCATAGTGCGAGATTTTGCGCAGCTCCGATACTTCGCATTTGGACCCGGACCGACCCCGGGAGTGCTTTGGTGGTATTAGTTTGCAAAGTTGCGACGCGCGCAAAGTTGGGCTAATTAGCAAACGGGCTGGTTAGCATAGTGCGAGATTTCGCGCAGCTCCGAAACTTTGCATGTGGACCCGGACCGACCCCAGGAGTGCTTTGGTGCCATTAGTTTGCCAAGTTGCGACACGCGTCAAGCTCGGCTAACTAGGGAGCCAGCCGGCCACGCCTGGGGATCTGCCGGGCTGATTAGCATAGTGCGAGATTTTGCGCAGCTCCGATACTTCGCATTTGGACCCGGACCGACCCCGGGAGTGCTTTGGTGGTATTAGTTTGCAAAGTTGCGACGCGCGCAAAGTTGGGCTAATTAGCAAACGGGCTGGTTAGCATAGTGCGAGATTTCGCGCAGCTCCGAAACTTTGCATGTGGACCCGGACCGACCCCAGGAGTGCTTTGGTGCCATTAGTTTGCCAAGTTGCGACACGCGTCAAGCTCGGCTAACTAGGGAGCCAGCCGGCCACGCCTGGGGATCTGCCGGGCTGATTAGCATAGTGCGAGATTTTGCGCAGCTCCGATACTTCGCATTTGGACCCGGACCGACCCCGGGAGTGCTTTGGTGGTATTAGTTTGCAAAGTTGCGACGCGCGCAAAGTTGGGCTAATTAGCAAACGGGCTGGTTAGCATAGTGCGAGATTTCGCGCAGCTCCGAAACTTTGCATGTGGACCCGGACCGACCCCAGGAGTGCTTTGGTGCCATTAGTTTGCCAAGTTGCGACACGCGTCAAGCTCGGCTAACTAGGGAGCCAGCCGGCCACGCCTGGGGATCTGCCGGGCTGATTAGCATAGTGCGAGATTTTGCGCAGCTCCGATACTTCGCATTTGGACCCGGACCGACCCCGGGAGTGCTTTGGTGGTATTAGTTTGCAAAGTTGCGACGCGCGCAAAGTTGGGCTAATTAGCAAACGGGCTGGTTAGCATAGTGCGAGATTTCGCGCAGCTCCGAAACTTTGCATGTGGACCCGGACCGACCCCAGGAGTGCTTTGGTGCCATTAGTTTGCCAAGTTGCGACACGCGTCAAGCTCGGCTAACTAGGGAGCCAGCCGGCCACGCCTGGGGATCTGCCGGGCTGATTAGCATAGTGCGAGATTTTGCGCAGCTCCGATACTTCGCATTTGGACCCGGACCGACCCCGGGAGTGCTTTGGTGGTATTAGTTTGCAAAGTTGCGACGCGCGCAAAGTTGGGCTAATTAGCAAACGGGCTGGTTAGCATAGTGCGAGATTTCGCGCAGCTCCGAAACTTTGCATGTGGACCCGGACCGACCCCAGGAGTGCTTTGGTGCCATTAGTTTGCCAAGTTGCGACACGCGTCAAGCTCGGCTAACTAGGGAGCCAGCCGGCCACGCCTGGGGATCTGCCGGGCTGATTAGCATAGTGCGAGATTTTGCGCAGCTCCGATACTTCGCATTTGGACCCGGACCGACCCCGGGAGTGCTTTGGTGGTATTAGTTTGCAAAGTTGCGACGCGCGCAAAGTTGGGCTAATTAGCAAACGGGCTGGTTAGCATAGTGCGAGATTTCGCGCAGCTCCGAAACTTTGCATGTGGACCCGGACCGACCCCAGGAGTGCTTTGGTGCCATTAGTTTGCCAAGTTGCGACACGCGTCAAGCTCGGCTAACTAGGGAGCCAGCCGGCCACGCCTGGGGATCTGCCGGGCTGATTAGCATAGTGCGAGATTTTGCGCAGCTCCGATACTTCGCATTTGGACCCGGACCGACCCCGGGAGTGCTTTGGTGGTATTAGTTTGCAAAGTTGCGACGCGCGCAAAGTTGGGCTAATTAGCAAACGGGCTGGTTAGCATAGTGCGAGATTTCGCGCAGCTCCGAAACTTTGCATGTGGACCCGGACCGACCCCAGGAGTGCTTTGGTGCCATTAGTTTGCCAAGTTGCGACACGCGTCAAGCTCGGCTAACTAGGGAGCCAGCCGGCCACGCCTGGGGATCTGCCGGGCTGATTAGCATAGTGCGAGATTTTGCGCAGCTCCGATACTTCGCATTTGGACCCGGACCGACCCCGGGAGTGCTTTGGTGGTATTAGTTTGCAAAGTTGCGACGCGCGCAAAGTTGGGCTAATTAGCAAACGGGCTGGTTAGCATAGTGCGAGATTTCGCGCAGCTCCGAAACTTTGCATGTGGACCCGGACCGACCCCAGGAGTGCTTTGGTGCCATTAGTTTGCCAAGTTGCGACACGCGTCAAGCTCGGCTAACTAGGGAGCCAGCCGGCCACGCCTGGGGATCTGCCGGGCTGATTAGCATAGTGCGAGATTTTGCGCAGCTCCGATACTTCGCATTTGGACCCGGACCGACCCCGGGAGTGCTTTGGTGGTATTAGTTTGCAAAGTTGCGACGCGCGCAAAGTTGGGCTAATTAGCAAACGGGCTGGTTAGCATAGTGCGAGATTTCGCGCAGCTCCGAAACTTTGCATGTGGACCCGGACCGACCCCAGGAGTGCTTTGGTGCCATTAGTTTGCCAAGTTGCGACACGCGTCAAGCTCGGCTAACTAGGGAGCCAGCCGGCCACGCCTGGGGATCTGCCGGGCTGATTAGCATAGTGCGAGATTTTGCGCAGCTCCGATACTTCGCATTTGGACCCGGACCGACCCCGGGAGTGCTTTGGTGGTATTAGTTTGCAAAGTTGCGACGCGCGCAAAGTTGGGCTAATTAGCAAACGGGCTGGTTAGCATAGTGCGAGATTTCGCGCAGCTCCGAAACTTTGCATGTGGACCCGGACCGACCCCAGGAGTGCTTTGGTGCCATTAGTTTGCCAAGTTGCGACACGCGTCAAGCTCGGCTAACTAGGGAGCCAGCCGGCCACGCCTGGGGATCTGCCGGGCTGATTAGCATAGTGCGAGATTTTGCGCAGCTCCGATACTTCGCATTTGGACCCGGACCGACCCCGGGAGTGCTTTGGTGGTATTAGTTTGCAAAGTTGCGACGCGCGCAAAGTTGGGCTAATTAGCAAACGGGCTGGTTAGCATAGTGCGAGATTTCGCGCAGCTCCGAAACTTTGCATGTGGACCCGGACCGACCCCAGGAGTGCTTTGGTGCCATTAGTTTGCCAAGTTGCGACACGCGTCAAGCTCGGCTAACTAGGGAGCCAGCCGGCCACGCCTGGGGATCTGCCGGGCTGATTAGCATAGTGCGAGATTTTGCGCAGCTCCGATACTTCGCATTTGGACCCGGACCGACCCCGGGAGTGCTTTGGTGGTATTAGTTTGCAAAGTTGCGACGCGCGCAAAGTTGGGCTAATTAGCAAACGGGCTGGTTAGCATAGTGCGAGATTTCGCGCAGCTCCGAAACTTTGCATGTGGACCCGGACCGACCCCAGGAGTGCTTTGGTGCCATTAGTTTGCCAAGTTGCGACACGCGTCAAGCTCGGCTAACTAGGGAGCCAGCCGGCCACGCCTGGGGATCTGCCGGGCTGATTAGCATAGTGCGAGATTTTGCGCAGCTCCGATACTTCGCATTTGGACCCGGACCGACCCCGGGAGTGCTTTGGTGGTATTAGTTTGCAAAGTTGCGACGCGCGCAAAGTTGGGCTAATTAGCAAACGGGCTGGTTAGCATAGTGCGAGATTTCGCGCAGCTCCGAAACTTTGCATGTGGACCCGGACCGACCCCAGGAGTGCTTTGGTGCCATTAGTTTGCCAAGTTGCGACACGCGTCAAGCTCGGCTAACTAGGGAGCCAGCCGGCCACGCCTGGGGATCTGCCGGGCTGATTAGCATAGTGCGAGATTTTGCGCAGCTCCGATACTTCGCATTTGGACCCGGACCGACCCCGGGAGTGCTTTGGTGGTATTAGTTTGCAAAGTTGCGACGCGCGCAAAGTTGGGCTAATTAGCAAACGGGCTGGTTAGCATAGTGCGAGATTTCGCGCAGCTCCGAAACTTTGCATGTGGACCCGGACCGACCCCAGGAGTGCTTTGGTGCCATTAGTTTGCCAAGTTGCGACACGCGTCAAGCTCGGCTAACTAGGGAGCCAGCCGGCCACGCCTGGGGATCTGCCGGGCTGATTAGCATAGTGCGAGATTTTGCGCAGCTCCGATACTTCGCATTTGGACCCGGACCGACCCCGGGAGTGCTTTGGTGGTATTAGTTTGCAAAGTTGCGACGCGCGCAAAGTTGGGCTAATTAGCAAACGGGCTGGTTAGCATAGTGCGAGATTTCGCGCAGCTCCGAAACTTTGCATGTGGACCCGGACCGACCCCAGGAGTGCTTTGGTGCCATTAGTTTGCCAAGTTGCGACACGCGTCAAGCTCGGCTAACTAGGGAGCCAGCCGGCCACGCCTGGGGATCTGCCGGGCTGATTAGCATAGTGCGAGATTTTGCGCAGCTCCGATACTTCGCATTTGGACCCGGACCGACCCCGGGAGTGCTTTGGTGGTATTAGTTTGCAAAGTTGCGACGCGCGCAAAGTTGGGCTAATTAGCAAACGGGCTGGTTAGCATAGTGCGAGATTTCGCGCAGCTCCGAAACTTTGCATGTGGACCCGGACCGACCCCAGGAGTGCTTTGGTGCCATTAGTTTGCCAAGTTGCGACACGCGTCAAGCTCGGCTAACTAGGGAGCCAGCCGGCCACGCCTGGGGATCTGCCGGGCTGATTAGCATAGTGCGAGATTTTGCGCAGCTCCGATACTTCGCATTTGGACCCGGACCGACCCCGGGAGTGCTTTGGTGGTATTAGTTTGCAAAGTTGCGACGCGCGCAAAGTTGGGCTAATTAGCAAACGGGCTGGTTAGCATAGTGCGAGATTTCGCGCAGCTCCGAAACTTTGCATGTGGACCCGGACCGACCCCAGGAGTGCTTTGGTGCCATTAGTTTGCCAAGTTGCGACACGCGTCAAGCTCGGCTAACTAGGGAGCCAGCCGGCCACGCCTGGGGATCTGCCGGGCTGATTAGCATAGTGCGAGATTTTGCGCAGCTCCGATACTTCGCATTTGGACCCGGACCGACCCCGGGAGTGCTTTGGTGGTATTAGTTTGCAAAGTTGCGACGCGCGCAAAGTTGGGCTAATTAGCAAACGGGCTGGTTAGCATAGTGCGAGATTTCGCGCAGCTCCGAAACTTTGCATGTGGACCCGGACCGACCCCAGGAGTGCTTTGGTGCCATTAGTTTGCCAAGTTGCGACACGCGTCAAGCTCGGCTAACTAGGGAGCCAGCCGGCCACGCCTGGGGATCTGCCGGGCTGATTAGCATAGTGCGAGATTTTGCGCAGCTCCGATACTTCGCATTTGGACCCGGACCGACCCCGGGAGTGCTTTGGTGGTATTAGTTTGCAAAGTTGCGACGCGCGCAAAGTTGGGCTAATTAGCAAACGGGCTGGTTAGCATAGTGCGAGATTTCGCGCAGCTCCGAAACTTTGCATGTGGACCCGGACCGACCCCAGGAGTGCTTTGGTGCCATTAGTTTGCCAAGTTGCGACACGCGTCAAGCTCGGCTAACTAGGGAGCCAGCCGGCCACGCCTGGGGATCTGCCGGGCTGATTAGCATAGTGCGAGATTTTGCGCAGCTCCGATACTTCGCATTTGGACCCGGACCGACCCCGGGAGTGCTTTGGTGGTATTAGTTTGCAAAGTTGCGACGCGCGCAAAGTTGGGCTAATTAGCAAACGGGCTGGTTAGCATAGTGCGAGATTTCGCGCAGCTCCGAAACTTTGCATGTGGACCCGGACCGACCCCAGGAGTGCTTTGGTGCCATTAGTTTGCCAAGTTGCGACACGCGTCAAGCTCGGCTAACTAGGGAGTCAGCCGGCCACGCCTGGGGATCTGCCGGGCTGATTAGCATAGTGCGAGATTTTGCGCAGCTCCGATACTTCGCATTTGGACCCGGACCGACCCCGGGAGTGCTTTGGTGGTATTAGTTTGCAAAGTTGCGACGCGCGCAAAGTTGGGCTAATTAGCAAACGGGCTGGTTAGCATAGTGCGAGATTTCGCGCAGCTCCGAAACTTTGCATGTGGACCCGGACCGACCCCAGGAGTGCTTTGGTGCCATTAGTTTGCCAAGTTGCGACACGCGTCAAGCTCGGCTAACTAGGGAGCCAGCCGGCCACGCCTGGGGATCTGCCGGGCTGATTAGCATAGTGCGAGATTTTGCGCAGCTCCGATACTTCGCATTTGGACCCGGACCGACCCCGGGAGTGCTTTGGTGGTATTAGTTTGCAAAGTTGCGACGCGCGCAAAGTTGGGCTAATTAGCAAACGGGCTGGTTAGCATAGTGCGAGATTTCGCGCAGCTCCGAAACTTTGCATGTGGACCCGGACCGACCCCAGGAGTGCTTTGGTGCCATTAGTTTGCCAAGTTGCGACACGCGTCAAGCTCGGCTAACTAGGGAGCCAGCCGGCCACGCCTGGGGATCTGCCGGGCTGATTAGCATAGTGCGAGATTTTGCGCAGCTCCGATACTTCGCATTTGGACCCGGACCGACCCCGGGAGTGCTTTGGTGGTATTAGTTTGCAAAGTTGCGACGCGCGCAAAGTTGGGCTAATTAGCAAACGGGCTGGTTAGCATAGTGCGAGATTTCGCGCAGCTCCGAAACTTTGCATGTGGACCCGGACCGACCCCAGGAGTGCTTTGGTGCCATTAGTTTGCCAAGTTGCGACACGCGTCAAGCTCGGCTAACTAGGGAGCCAGCCGGCCACGCCTGGGGATCTGCCGGGCTGATTAGCATAGTGCGAGATTTTGCGCAGCTCCGATACTTCGCATTTGGACCCGGACCGACCCCGGGAGTGCTTTGGTGGTATTAGTTTGCAAAGTTGCGACGCGCGCAAAGTTGGGCTAATTAGCAAACGGGCTGGTTAGCATAGTGCGAGATTTCGCGCAGCTCCGAAACTTTGCATGTGGACCCGGACCGACCCCAGGAGTGCTTTGGTGCCATTAGTTTGCCAAGTTGCGACACGCGTCAAGCTCGGCTAACTAGGGAGCCAGCCGGCCACGCCTGGGGATCTGCCGGGCTGATTAGCATAGTGCGAGATTTTGCGCAGCTCCGATACTTCGCATTTGGACCCGGACCGACCCCGGGAGTGCTTTGGTGGTATTAGTTTGCAAAGTTGCGACGCGCGCAAAGTTGGGCTAATTAGCAAACGGGCTGGTTAGCATAGTGCGAGATTTCGCGCAGCTCCGAAACTTTGCATGTGGACCCGGACCGACCCCAGGAGTGCTTTGGTGCCATTAGTTTGCCAAGTTGCGACACGCGTCAAGCTCGGCTAACTAGGGAGCCAGCCGGCCACGCCTGGGGATCTGCCGGGCTGATTAGCATAGTGCGAGATTTTGCGCAGCTCCGATACTTCGCATTTGGACCCGGACCGACCCCGGGAGTGCTTTGGTGGTATTAGTTTGCAAAGTTGCGACGCGCGCAAAGTTGGGCTAATTAGCAAACGGGCTGGTTAGCATAGTGCGAGATTTCGCGCAGCTCCGAAACTTTGCATGTGGACCCGGACCGACCCCAGGAGTGCTTTGGTGCCATTAGTTTGCCAAGTTGCGACACGCGTCAAGCTCGGCTAACTAGGGAGCCAGCCGGCCACGCCTGGGGATCTGCCGGGCTGATTAGCATAGTGCGAGATTTTGCGCAGCTCCGATACTTCGCATTTGGACCCGGACCGACCCCGGGAGTGCTTTGGTGGTATTAGTTTGCAAAGTTGCGACGCGCGCAAAGTTGGGCTAATTAGCAAACGGGCTGGTTAGCATAGTGCGAGATTTCGCGCAGCTCCGAAACTTTGCATGTGGACCCGGACCGACCCCAGGAGTGCTTTGGTGCCATTAGTTTGCCAAGTTGCGACACGCGTCAAGCTCGGCTAACTAGGGAGCCAGCCGGCCACGCCTGGGGATCTGCCGGGCTGATTAGCATAGTGCAAGATTTTGCGCAGCTCCGATACTTCGCATTTGGACCCGGACCGACCCCGGGAGTGCTTTGGTGGTATTAGTTTGCAAAGTTGCGACGCGCGCAAAGTTGGGCTAATTAGCAAACGGGCTGGTTAGCATAGTGCGAGATTTCGCGCAGCTCCGAAACTTTGCATGTGGACCCGGACCGACCCCAGGAGTGCTTTGGTGCCATTAGTTTGCCAAGTTGCGACACGCGTCAAGCTCGGCTAACTAGGGAGCCAGCCGGCCACGCCTGGGGATCTGCCGGGCTGATTAGCATAGTGCGAGATTTTGCGCAGCTCCGATACTTCGCATTTGGACCCGGACCGACCCCGGGAGTGCTTTGGTGGTATTAGTTTGCAAAGTTGCGACGCGCGCAAAGTTGGGCTAATTAGCAAACGGGCTGGTTAGCATAGTGCGAGATTTCGCGCAGCTCCGAAACTTTGCATGTGGACCCGGACCGACCCCAGGAGTGCTTTGGTGCCATTAGTTTGCCAAGTTGCGACACGCGTCAAGCTCGGCTAACTAGGGAGCCAGCCGGCCACGCCTGGGGATCTGCCGGGCTGATTAGCATAGTGCGAGATTTTGCGCAGCTCCGATACTTCGCATTTGGACCCGGACCGACCCCGGGAGTGCTTTGGTGGTATTAGTTTGCAAAGTTGCGACGCGCGCAAAGTTGGGCTAATTAGCAAACGGGCTGGTTAGCATAGTGCGAGATTTCGCGCAGCTCCGAAACTTTGCATGTGGACCCGGACCGACCCCAGGAGTGCTTTGGTGCCATTAGTTTGCCAAGTTGCGACACGCGTCAAGCTCGGCTAACTAGGGAGCCAGCCGGCCACGCCTGGGGATCTGCCGGGCTGATTAGCATAGTGCGAGATTTTGCGCAGCTCCGATACTTCGCATTTGGACCCGGACCGACCCCGGGAGTGCTTTGGTGGTATTAGTTTGCAAAGTTGCGACGCGCGCAAAGTTGGGCTAATTAGCAAACGGGCTGGTTAGCATAGTGCGAGATTTCGCGCAGCTCCGAAACTTTGCATGTGGACCCGGACCGACCCCAGGAGTGCTTTGGTGCCATTAGTTTGCCAAGTTGCGACACGCGTCAAGCTCGGCTAACTAGGGAGCCAGCCGGCCACGCCTGGGGATCTGCCGGGCTGATTAGCATAGTGCGAGATTTTGCGCAGCTCCGATACTTCGCATTTGGACCCGGACCGACCCCGGGAGTGCTTTGGTGGTATTAGTTTGCAAAGTTGCGACGCGCGCAAAGTTGGGCTAATTAGCAAACGGGCTGGTTAGCATAGTGCGAGATTTCGCGCAGCTCCGAAACTTTGCATGTGGACCCGGACCGACCCCAGGAGTGCTTTGGTGCCATTAGTTTGCCAAGTTGCGACACGCGTCAAGCTCGGCTAACTAGGGAGCCAGCCGGCCACGCCTGGGGATCTGCCGGGCTGATTAGCATAGTGCGAGATTTTGCGCAGCTCCGATACTTCGCATTTGGACCCGGACCGACCCCGGGAGTGCTTTGGTGGTATTAGTTTGCAAAGTTGCGACGCGCGCAAAGTTGGGCTAATTAGCAAACGGGCTGGTTAGCATAGTGCGAGATTTCGCGCAGCTCCGAAACTTTGCATGTGGACCCGGACCGACCCCAGGAGTGCTTTGGTGCCATTAGTTTGCCAAGTTGCGACACGCGTCAAGCTCGGCTAACTAGGGAGCCAGCCGGCCACGCCTGGGGATCTGCCGGGCTGATTAGCATAGTGCGAGATTTTGCGCAGCTCCGATACTTCGCATTTGGACCCGGACCGACCCCGGGAGTGCTTTGGTGGTATTAGTTTGCAAAGTTGCGACGCGCGCAAAGTTGGGCTAATTAGCAAACGGGCTGGTTAGCATAGTGCGAGATTTCGCGCAGCTCCGAAACTTTGCATGTGGACCCGGACCGACCCCAGGAGTGCTTTGGTGCCATTAGTGCCAAGTTGCGACACGCGTCAAGCTCGGCTAACTAGGGAGCCAGCCGGCCACGCCTGGGATCTGCCGGGCTGATTAGCATAGTGCGAGATTTTGCGCAGCTCCGATACTTCGCATTTGGACCCGGACCGACCCCGGGAGTGCTTTGGTGGTATTAGTTTGCAAAGTTGCGACGCGCGCAAAGTTGGGCTAATTAGCAAACGGGCTGGTTAGCATAGTGCGAGATTTCGCGCAGCTCCGAAACTTTGCATGTGGACCCGGACCGACCCCAGGAGTGCTTTGGTGCCATTAGTTTGCCAAGTTGCGACACGCGTCAAGCTCGGCTAACTAGGGAGCCAGCCGGCCACGCCTGGGGATCTGCCGGGCTGAATTAGCATAGTGCGAGATTTTGCGCAGCTCCGATACTTCGCATTTGGACCCGGACCGACCCCGGGAGTGCTTTGGTGGTATTAGTTTGCAAAGTTGCGACGCGCGCAAAGTTGGGCTAATTAGCAAACGGGCTGGTTAGCATAGTGCGAGATTTCGCGCAGCTCCGAAACTTTGCATGTGGACCCGGACCGACCCCAGGAGTGCTTTGGTGCCATTAGTTTGCCAAGTTGCGACACGCGTCAAGCTCGGCTAACTAGGGAGCCAGCCGGCCACGCCTGGGGATCTGCCGGGCTGATTAGCATAGTGCGAGATTTTGCGCAGCTCCGATACTTCGCATTTGGACCCGGACCGACCCCGGGAGTGCTTTGGTGGTATTAGTTTGCAAAGTTGCGACGCGCGCAAAGTTGGGCTAATTAGCAAACGGGCTGGTTAGCATAGTGCGAGATTCGCGCAGCTCCGAAACTTTGCATGTGGACCCCGGACTGACCCCAGGAGTGCTTTGGTGCCATTAGTTTGCCAAGTTGCGACACGCGTCAAGCTCGGCTAACTAGGGAGCCAGCCGGCCACGCCTGGGGATCTGCCGGGCTGATTAGCATAGTGCGAGATTTTGCGCAGCTCCGATACTTCGCATTTGGACCCGGACCGACCCCGGGAGTGCTTTGGTGGTATTAGTTTGCAAAGTTGCGACGCGCGCAAAGTTGGGCTAATTAGCAAACGGGCTGGTTAGCATAGTGCGAGATTTCGCGCAGCTCCGAAACTTTGCATGTGGACCCGGACCGACCCCAGGAGTGCTTTGGTGCCATTAGTTTGCCAAGTTGCGACACGCGTCAAGCTCGGCTAACTAGGGAGCCAGCCGGCCCACGCCTGGGGATCTGCCGGGCTGATTAGCATAGTGCGAGATTTTGCGCAGCTCCGATACTTCGCATTTGGACCCGGACCGACCCCGGGAGTGCTTTGGTGGTATTAGTTTGCAAAGTTGCGACGCGCGCAAAGTTGGGCTAATTAGCAAACGGGCTGGTTAGCATAGTGCGAGATTTCGCGCAGCTCCGAAACTTTGCATGTGGACCCGGACCGACCCCAGGAGTGCTTTGGTGCCATTAGTTTGCCAAGTTGCGACACGCGTCAAGCTCGGCTAACTAGGGAGCCAGCCGGCCACGCCTGGGGATCTGCCGGGCTGATTAGCATAGTGCGAGATTTTGCGCAGCTCCGATACTTCGCATTTGGACCCGGACCGACCCCGGGAGTGCTTTGGTGGTATTAGTTTGCAAAGTTGCGACGCGCGCAAAGTTGGGCTAATTAGCAAACGGGCTGGTTAGCATAGTGCGAGATTTCGCGCCAGCTCCGAAACTTTGCATGTGGACCCGGACCGACCCCAGGAGTGCTTTGGTGCCATTAGTTTGCCAAGTTGCGACACGCGTCAAGCTCGGCTAACTAGGGAGCCAGCCGGCCACGCCTGGGGATCTGCCGGGCTGATTAGCATAGTGCGAGATTTTGCGCAGCTCCGATACTTCGCATTTGGACCCGGACCGACCCCGGGAGTGCTTTGGTGGTATTAGTTTGCAAAGTTGCGACGCGCGCAAAGTTGGGCTAATTAGCAAACGGGCTGGTTAGCATAGTGCGAGATTTCGCGCAGCTCCGAAACTTTGCATGTGGACCCGGACCGACCCCAGGAGTGCTTTGGTGCCATTAGTTTGCCAAGTTGCGACACGCGTCAAGCTCGGCTAACTAGGGAGCCAGCCGGCCACGCCTGGGGATCTGCCGGGCTGATTAGCATAGTGCGAGATTTTGCGCAGCTCCGATACTTCGCATTTGGACCCGGACCGACCCCGGGAGTGCTTTGGTGGTATTAGTTTGCAAAGTTGCGACGCGCGCAAAGTTGGGCTAATTAGCAAACGGGCTGGTTAGCATAGTGCGAGATTTCGCGCAGCTCCGAAACTTTGCATGTGGACCCGGACCGACCCCAGGAGTGCTTTGGTGCCATTAGTTTGCCAAGTTGCGACACGCGTCAAGCTCGGCTAACTAGGGAGCCAGCCGGCCACGCCTGGGGATCTGCCGGGCTGATTAGCATAGTGCGAGATTTTGCGCAGCTCCGATACTTCGCATTTGGACCCGGACCGACCCCGGGAGTGCTTTGGTGGTATTAGTTTGCAAAGTTGCGACGCGCGCAAAGTTGGGCTAATTAGCAAACGGGCTGGTTAGCATAGTGCGAGATTTCGCGCAGCTCCGAAACTTTCCATGTGGACCCGGATCGACCCCAGGAGTGCTTTGGTGCCATTAGTTTGCCAAGTTGCGACACGCGTCAAGCTCGGCTAACTAGGAAGCTAGCCGGCCACGCCTGGGGATCTGCCGGGCTAATTAGCATAGTGCGAGATTTTGCGCAGCTCCGATACTTCGCATTTGGACCCGGACCGACCCCGGGAGTGCTTTGGTGGTATTAGTTTGCAAAGTTGCGACGCGCGCAAAGTTGGGCTAATTAGCAAACGGGCTGGTTAGCATAGTGCGAGATTTCGCGCAGCTCCGAAACTTTGCATGTGGACCCGGACCGACCCCAGGAGTGCTTTGGTGCCATTAGTTTGCCAAGTTGTGACACGCGTCAAGCTCGGCTAACTAGGGAGCCAGCCGGCCACGCCTGGGGATCTGCCGGGCTGATTAGCATAGTGCGAGATTTTGCGCAGCTCCGATACTTCGCATTTGGACCCGGACCGACCCCGGGAGTGCTTTGGTGGTATTAGTTTGCAAAGTTGCGACGCGCGCAAAGTTGGGCTAATTAGCAAACGGGCTGGTTAGCATAGTGCGAGATTTCGCGCAGCTCCGAAACTTTGCATGTGGACCCGGACCGACCCCAGGAGTGCTTTGGTGCCATTAGTTTGCCAAGTTGCGACACGCGTCAAGCTCGGCTAACTAGGGAGCCAGCCGGCCACGCCTGGGGATCTGCCGGGCTGATTAGCATAGTGCGAGATTTTGCGCAGCTCCGATACTTCGCATTTGGACCCGGACCGACCCCGGGAGTGCTTTGGTGGTATTAGTTTGCAAAGTTGCGACGCGCGCAAAGTTGGGCTAATTAGCAAACGGGCTGGTTAGCATAGTGCGAGATTTCGCGCAGCTCCGAAACTTTGCATGTGGACCCGGACCGACCCCAGGAGTGCTTTGGTGCCATTAGTTTGCCAAGTTGCGACACGCGTCAAGCTCGGCTAACTAGGGAGCCAGCCGGCCACGCCTGGGGATCTGCCGGGCTGATTAGCATAGTGCGAGATTTTGCGCAGCTCCGATACTTCGCATTTGGACCCGGACCGACCCCGGGAGTGCTTTGGTGGTATTAGTTTGCAAAGTTGCGACGCGCGCAAAGTTGGGCTAATTAGCAAACGGGCTGGTTAGCATAGTGCGAGATTTCGCGCAGCTCCGAAACTTTGCATGTGGACCCGGACCGACCCCAGGAGTGCTTTGGTGCCATTAGTTTGCCAAGTTGCGACACGCGTCAAGCTCGGCTAACTAGGGAGCCAGCCGGCCACGCCTGGGGATCTGCCGGGCTGATTAGCATAGTGCGAGATTTTGCGCAGCTCCGATACTTCGCATTTGGACCCGGACCGACCCCGGGAGTGCTTTGGTGGTATTAGTTTGCAAAGTTGCGACGCGCGCAAAGTTGGGCTAATTAGCAAACGGGCTGGTTAGCATAGTGCGAGATTTCGCGCAGCTCCGAAACTTTGCATGTGGACCCGGACCGACCCCAGGAGTGCTTTGGTGCCATTAGTTTGCCAAGTTGCGACACGCGTCAAGCTCGGCTAACTAGGGAGCCAGCCGGCCACGCCTGGGGATCTGCCGGGCTGATTAGCATAGTGCGAGATTTTGCGCAGCTCCGATACTTCGCATTTGGACCCGGACCGACCCCGGGAGTGCTTTGGTGGTATTAGTTTGCAAAGTTGCGACGCGCGCAAAGTTGGGCTAATTAGCAAACGGGCTGGTTAGCATAGTGCGAGATTTCGCGCAGCTCCGAAACTTTGCATGTGGACCCGGACCGACCCCAGGAGTGCTTTGGTGCCATTAGTTTGCCAAGTTGCGACACGCGTCAAGCTCGGCTAACTAGGGAGCCAGCCGGCCACGCCTGGGGATCTGCCGGGCTGATTAGCATAGTGCGAGATTTTGCGCAGCTCCGATACTTCGCATTTGGACCCGGACCGACCCCGGGAGTGCTTTGGTGGTATTAGTTTGCAAAGTTGCGACGCGCGCAAAGTTGGGCTAATTAGCAAACGGGCTGGTTAGCATAGTGCGAGATTTCGCGCAGCTCCGAAACTTTGCATGTGGACCCGGACCGACCCCAGGAGTGCTTTGGTGCCATTAGTTTGCCAAGTTGCGACACGCGTCAAGCTCGGCTAACTAGGGAGCCAGCCGGCCACGCCTGGGGATCTGCCGGGCTGATTAGCATAGTGCGAGATTTTGCGCAGCTCCGATACTTCGCATTTGGACCCGGACCGACCCCGGGAGTGCTTTGGTGGTATTAGTTTGCAAAGTTGCGACGCGCGCAAAGTTGGGCTAATTAGCAAACGGGCTGGTTAGCATAGTGCGAGATTTCGCGCAGCTCCGAAACTTTGCATGTGGACCCGGACCGACCCCAGGAGTGCTTTGGTGCCATTAGTTTGCCAAGTTGCGACACGCGTCAAGCTCGGCTAACTAGGGAGCCAGCCGGCCACGCCTGGGGATCTGCCGGGCTGATTAGCATAGTGCGAGATTTTGCGCAGCTCCGATACTTCGCATTTGGACCCGGACCGACCCCGGGAGTGCTTTGGTGGTATTAGTTTGCAAAGTTGCGACGCGCGCAAAGTTGGGCTAATTAGCAAACGGGCTGGTTAGCATAGTGCGAGATTTCGCGCAGCTCCGAAACTTTGCATGTGGACCCGGACCGACCCCAGGAGTGCTTTGGTGCCATTAGTTTGCCAAGTTGCGACACGCGTCAAGCTCGGCTAACTAGGGAGCCAGCCGGCCACGCCTGGGGATCTGCCGGGCTGATTAGCATAGTGCGAGATTTTGCGCAGCTCCGATACTTCGCATTTGGACCCGGACCGACCCCGGGAGTGCTTTGGTGGTATTAGTTTGCAAAGTTGCGACGCGCGCAAAGTTGGGCTAATTAGCAAACGGGCTGGTTAGCATAGTGCGAGATTTCGCGCAGCTCCGAAACTTTGCATGTGGACCCGGACCGACCCCAGGAGTGCTTTGGTGCCATTAGTTTGCCAAGTTGCGACACGCGTCAAGCTCGGCTAACTAGGGAGCCAGCCGGCCACGCCTGGGGATCTGCCGGGCTGATTAGCATAGTGCGAGATTTTGCGCAGCTCCGATACTTCGCATTTGGACCCGGACCGACCCCGGGAGTGCTTTGGTGGTATTAGTTTGCAAAGTTGCGACGCGCGCAAAGTTGGGCTAATTAGCAAACGGGCTGGTTAGCATAGTGCGAGATTTCGCGCAGCTCCGAAACTTTGCATGTGGACCCGGATCGACCCCAGGAGTGCTTTGGTGCCATTAGTTTGCCAAGTTGCGACACGCGTCAAGCTCGGCTAACTAGGAAGCTAGCCGGCCACGCCTGGGGATCTGCCGGGCTGATTAGCATAGTGCGAGATTTTGCGCAGCTCCGATACTTCGCATTTGGACCCGGACCGACCCCGGGAGTGCTTTGGTGGTATTAGTTTGCAAAGTTGCGACGCGCGCAAAGTTGGGCTAATTAGCAAACGGGCTGGTTAGCATAGTGCGAGATTTCGCGCAGCTCCGAAACTTTGCATGTGGACCCGGACCGACCCCAGGAGTGCTTTGGTGCCATTAGTTTGCCAAGTTGCGACACGCGTCAAGCTCGGCTAACTAGGGAGCCAGCCGGCCACGCCTGGGGATCTGCCGGGCTGATTAGCATAGTGCGAGATTTTGCGCAGCTCCGATACTTCGCATTTGGACCCGGACCGACCCCGGGAGTGCTTTGGTGGTATTAGTTTGCAAAGTTGCGACGCGCGCAAAGTTGGGCTAATTAGCAAACGGGCTGGTTAGCATAGTGCGAGATTTCGCGCAGCTCCGAAACTTTGCATGTGGACCCGGACCGACCCCAGGAGTGCTTTGGTGCCATTAGTTTGCCAAGTTGCGACACGCGTCAAGCTCGGCTAACTAGGGAGCCAGCCGGCCACGCCTGGGGATCTGCCGGGCTGATTAGCATAGTGCGAGATTTTGCGCAGCTCCGATACTTCGCATTTGGACCCGGACCGACCCCGGGAGTGCTTTGGTGGTATTAGTTTGCAAAGTTGCGACGCGCGCAAAGTTGGGCTAATTAGCAAACGGGCTGGTTAGCATAGTGCGAGATTTCGCGCAGCTCCGAAACTTTGCATGTGGACCCGGATCGACCCCAGGAGTGCTTTGGTGCCATTAGTTTGCCAAGTTGCGACACGCGTCAAGCTCGGCTAACTAGGAAGCTAGCCGGCCACGCCTGGGGATCTGCCGGGCTGATTAGCATAGTGCGAGATTTTGCGCAGCTCCGATACTTCGCATTTGGACCCGGACCGACCCCGGGAGTGCTTTGGTGGTATTAGTTTGCAAAGTTGCGACGCGCGCAAAGTTGGGCTAATTAGCAAACGGGCTGGTTAGCATAGTGCGAGATTTCGTGCAGCTCCGAAACTTTGCATGTGGACCCGGACCGACCCCAGGAGTGCTTTGGTGCCATTAGTTTGCCAAGTTGCGACACGCGTCAAGCTCGGCTAACTAGGGAGCCAGCCGGCCACGCCTGGGGATCTGCCGGGCTGATTAGCATAGTGCGAGATTTTGCGCAGCTCCGATACTTCGCATTTGGACCCGGACTGACCCCGGGAGTGCTTTGGTGGTATTAGTTTGCAAAGTTGCGACGCGCGCAAAGTTGGGCTAATTAGCAAACGGGCTGGTTAGCATAGTGCGAGATTTCGCGCAGCTCCGAAACTTTGCATGTGGACCCGGACCGACCCCAGGAGTGCTTTGGTGCCATTAGTTTGCCAAGTTGCGACACGCGTCAAGCTCGGCTAACTAGGGAGCCAGCCGGCCACGCCTGGGGATCTGCCGGGCTGATTAGCATAGTGCGAGATTTTGCGCAGCTCCGATACTTCGCATTTGGACCCGGACTGACCCCGGGAGTGCTTTGGTGGTATTAGTTTGCAAAGTTGCGACGCGCGCAAAGTTGGGCTAATTAGCAAACGGGCTGGTTAGCATAGTGCGAGATTTCGCGCAGCTCCGAAACTTTGCATGTGGACCCGGACCGACCCCAGGAGTGCTTTGGTGCCATTAGTTTGCCAAGTTGCGACACGCGTCAAGCTCGGCTAACTAGGAAGCTAGCCGGCCACGCCTGGGGATCTGCCGGGCTGATTAGCATAGTGCGAGATTTTGCGCAGCTCCGATACTTCGCATTTGGACCCGGACCGACCCCGGGAGTGCTTTGGTGGTATTAGTTTGCAAAGTTGCGACGCGCGCAAAGTTGGGCTAATTAGCAAACGGGCTGGTTAGCATAGTGCGAGATTTCGTGCAGCTCCGAAACTTTGCATGTGGACCCGGACCGACCCCAGGAGTGCTTTGGTGCCATTAGTTTGCCAAGTTGCGACACGCGTCAAGCTCGGCTAACTAGGGAGCCAGCCGGCCACGCCTGGGGATCTGCCGGGCTGATTAGCATAGTGCGAGATTTTGCGCAGCTCCGATACTTCGCATTTGGACCCGGACTGACCCCGGGAGTGCTTTGGTGGTATTAGTTTGCAAAGTTGCGACGCGCGCAAAGTTGGGCTAATTAGCAAACGGGCTGGTTAGCATAGTGCGAGATTTCGCGCAGCTCCGAAACTTTGCATGTGGACCCGGACCGACCCCAGGAGTGCTTTGGTGCCATTAGTTTGCCAAGTTGCGACACGCGTCAAGCTCGGCTAACTAGGGAGCCAGCCGGCCACGCCTGGGGATCTGCCGGGCTGATTAGCATAGTGCGAGATTTTGCGCAGCTCCGATACTTCGCATTTGGACCCGGACCGACCCCGGGAGTGCTTTGGTGGTATTAGTTTGCAAAGTTGCGACGCGCGCAAAGTTGGGCTAATTAGCAAACGGGCTGGTTAGCATAGTGCGAGATTTCGCGCAGCTCCGAAACTTTGCATGTGGACCCGGACCGACCCCAGGAGTGCTTTGGTGCCATTAGTTTGCCAAGTTGCGACACGCGTCAAGCTCGGCTAACTAGGGAGCCAGCCGGCCACGCCTGGGGATCTGCCGGGCTGATTAGCATAGTGCGAGATTTTGCGCAGCTCCGATACTTCGCATTTGGACCCGGACTGACCCCGGGAGTGCTTTGGTGGTATTAGTTTGCAAAGTTGCGACGCGCGCAAAGTTGGGCTAATTAGCAAACGGGCTGGTTAGCATAGTGCGAGATTTCGCGCAGCTCCGAAACTTTGCATGTGGACCCGGACCGACCCCAGGAGTGCTTTGGTGCCATTAGTTTGCCAAGTTGCGACACGCGTCAAGCTCGGCTAACTAGGGAGCCAGCCGGCCACGCCTGGGGATCTGCCAGGCTGATTAGCATAGTGCGAGATTTTGCGCAGCTCCGATACTTCGCATTTGGACCCGGACCGACCCCGGGAGTGCTTTGGTGGTATTAGTTTGCAAAGTTGCGACGCGCGCAAAGTTGGGCTAATTAGCAAACGGGCTGGTTAGCATAGTGCGAGATTTCGGGCAGCTCCGAAACTTTGCATGTGGACCCGGATCGACCCCAGGAGTGCTTTGGTGCCATTAGTTTGCCAAGTTGCGACACGCGTCAAGCTCGGCTAACTAGGAAGCTAGCCGGCCACGCCTGGGGATCTGCCGGGCTGATTAGCATAGTGCGAGATTTTGCGCAGCTCCGATACTTCGCATTTGGACCCGGACCGACCCCGGGAGTGCTTTGGTGGTATTAGTTTGCAAAGTTGCGACGCGCGCAAAGTTGGGCTAATTAGCAAACGGGCTGGTTAGCATAGTGCGAGATTTCGCGCAGCTCCGAAACTTTGCATGTGGACCCGGACCGACCCCAGGAGTGCTTTGGTGCCATTAGTTTGCCAAGTTGCGACACGCGTCAAGCTCGGCTAACTAGGGAGCCAGCCGGCCACGCCTGGGGATCTGCCGGGCTGATTAGCATAGTGCGAGATTTTGCGCAGCTCCGATACTTCGCATTTGGACCCGGACCGACCCCGGGAGTGCTTTGGTGGTATTAGTTTGCAAAGTTGCGACGCGCGCAAAGTTGGGCTAATTAGCAAACGGGCTGGTTAGCATAGTGCGAGATTTCGCGCAGCTCCGAAACTTTGCATGTGGACCTGGACCGACCCCAGGAGTGCTTTGGTGCCATTAGTTTGCCAAGTTGCGACACGCGTCAAGCTCGGCTAACTAGGGAGCCAGCCGGCCACGCCTGGGGATCTGCCGGGCTGATTAGCATAGTGCGAGATTTTGCGCAGCTCCGATACTTCGCATTTGGACCCGGACCGACCCCGGGAGTGCTTTGGTGGTATTAGTTTGCAAAGTTGCGACGCGCGCAAAGTTGGGCTAATTAGCAAACGGGCTGGTTAGCATAGTGCGAGATTTCGCGCAGCTCCGAAACTTTGCATGTGGACCCGGATCGACCCCAGGAGTGCTTTGGTGCCATTAGTTTGCCAAGTTGCGACACGCGTCAAGCTCGGCTAACTAGGAAGCTAGCCGGCCACGCCTGGGGATCTGCCGGGCTGATTAGCATAGTGCGAGATTTTGCGCAGCTCCGATACTTCGCATTTGGACCCGGACCGACCCCGGGAGTGCTTTGGTGGTATTAGTTTGCAAAGTTGCGACGCGCGCAAAGTTGGGCTAATTAGCAAACGGGCTGGTTAGCATAGTGCGAGATTTCGCGCAGCTCCGAAACTTTGCATGTGGACCCGGACCGACCCCAGGAGTGCTTTGGTGCCATTAGTTTGCCAAGTTGCGACACGCGTCAAGCTCGGCTAACTAGGGAGCCAGCCGGCCACGCCTGGGGATCTGCCGGGCTGATTAGCATAGTGCGAGATTTTGCGCAGCTCCGATACTTCGCATTTGGACCCGGACCGACCCCGGGAGTGCTTTGGTGGTATTAGTTTGCAAAGTTGCGACGCGCGCAAAGTTGGGCTAATTAGCAAACGGGCTGGTTAGCATAGTGCGAGATTTCGCGCAGCTCCGAAACTTTGCATGTGGACCCGGACCGACCCCAGGAGTGCTTTGGTGCCATTAGTTTGCCAAGTTGCGACACGCGTCAAGCTCGGCTAACTAGGGAGCCAGCCGGCTACGCCTGGGGATCTGCCGGGCTGATTAGCATAGTGCGAGATTTTGCGCAGCTCCGATACTTCGCATTTGGACCCGGACCGACCCCGGGAGTGCTTTGGTGGTATTAGTTTGCAAAGTTGCGACGCGCGCAAAGTTGGGCTAATTAGCAAACGGGCTGGTTAGCATAGTGCGAGATTTCGCGCAGCTCCGAAACTTTGCATGTGGACCCGGATCGACCCCAGGAGTGCTTTGGTGCCATTAGTTTGCCAAGTTGCGACACGCGTCAAGCTCGGCTAACTAGGAAGCTAGCCGGCCACGCCTGGGGATCTGCCGGGCTGATTAGCATAGTGCGAGATTTTGCGCAGCTCCGATACTTCGCATTTGGACCCGGACCGACCCCGGGAGTGCTTTGGTGGTATTAGTTTGCAAAGTTGCGACGCGCGCAAAGTTGGGCTAATTAGCAAACGGGCTGGTTAGCATAGTGCGAGATTTCGCGCAGCTCCGAAACTTTGCATGTGGACCCGGACCGACCCCAGGAGTGCTTTGGTGCCATTAGTTTGCCAAGTTGCGACACGCGTCAAGCTCGGCTAACTAGGGAGCCAGCCGGCCACGCCTGGGGATCTGCCGGGCTGATTAGCATAGTGCGAGATTTTGCGCAGCTCCGATACTTCGCATTTGGACCCGGACCGACCCCGGGAGTGCTTTGGTGGTATTAGTTTGCAAAGTTGCGACGCGCGCAAAGTTGGGCTAATTAGCAAACGGGCTGGTTAGCATAGTGCGAGATTTCGCGCAGCTCCGAAACTTTGCATGTGGACCCGGACCGACCCCAGGAGTGCTTTGGTGCCATTAGTTTGCCAAGTTGCGACACGCGTCAAGCTCGGCTAACTAGGGAGCCAGCCGGCCACGCCTGGGGATCTGCCGGGCTGATTAGCATAGTGCGAGATTTTGCGCAGCTCCGATACTTCGCATTTGGACCCGGACCGACCCCGGGAGTGCTTTGGTGGTATTAGTTTGCAAAGTTGCGACGCGCGCAAAGTTGGGCTAATTAGCAAACGGGCTGGTTAGCATAGTGCGAGATTTCGCGCAGCTCCGAAACTTTGCATGTGGACCCGGACCGACCCCAGGAGTGCTTTGGTGCCATTAGTTTGCCAAGTTGCGACACGCGTCAAGCTCGGCTAACTAGGGAGCCAGCCGGCCACGCCTGGGGATCTGCCGGGCTGATTAGCATAGTGCGAGATTTTGCGCAGCTCCGATACTTCGCATTTGGACCCGGACCGACCCCGGGAGTGCTTTGGTGGTATTAGTTTGCAAAGTTGCGACGCGCGCAAAGTTGGGCTAATTAGCAAACGGGCTGGTTAGCATAGTGCGAGATTTCGCGCAGCTCCGAAACTTTGCATGTGGACCCGGATCGACCCCAGGAGTGCTTTGGTGCCATTAGTTTGCCAAGTTGCGACACGCGTCAAGCTCGGCTAACTAGGAAGCTAGCCGGCCACGCCTGGGGATCTGCCGGGCTGATTAGCATAGTGCGAGATTTTGCGCAGCTCCGATACTTCGCATTTGGACCCGGACCGACCCCGGGAGTGCTTTGGTGGTATTAGTTTGCAAAGTTGCGACGCGCGCAAAGTTGGGCTAATTAGCAAACGGGCTGGTTAGCATAGTGCGAGATTTCGCGCAGCTCCGAAACTTTGCATGTGGACCCGGACCGACCCCAGGAGTGCTTTGGTGCCATTAGTTTGCCAAGTTGCGACACGCGTCAAGCTCGGCTAACTAGGGAGCCAGCCGGCCACGCCTGGGGATCTGCCGGGCTGATTAGCATAGTGCGAGATTTTGCGCAGCTCCGATACTTCGCATTTGGACCCGGACCGACCCCGGGAGTGCTTTGGTGGTATTAGTTTGCAAAGTTGCGACGCGCGCAAAGTTGGGCTAATTAGCAAACGGGCTGGTTAGCATAGTGCGAGATTTCGCGCAGCTCCGAAACTTTGCATGTGGACCCGGACCGACCCCAGGAGTGCTTTGGTGCCATTAGTTTGCCAAGTTGCGACACGCGTCAAGCTCGGCTAACTAGGGAGCCAGCCGGCCACGCCTGGGGATCTGCCGGGCTGATTAGCATAGTGCGAGATTTTGCGCAGCTCCGATACTTCGCATTTGGACCCGGACCGACCCCGGGAGTGCTTTGGTGGTATTAGTTTGCAAAGTTGCGACGCGCGCAAAGTTGGGCTAATTAGCAAACGGGCTGGTTAGCATAGTGCGAGATTTCGCGCAGCTCCGAAACTTTGCATGTGGACCCGGACCGACCCCAGGAGTGCTTTGGTGCCATTAGTTTGCCAAGTTGCGACACGCGTCAAGCTCGGCTAACTAGGGAGCCAGCCGGCCACGCCTGGGGATCTGCCGGGCTGATTAGCATAGTGCGAGATTTTGCGCAGCTCCGATACTTCGCATTTGGACCCGGACCGACCCCGGGAGTGCTTTGGTGGTATTAGTTTGCAAAGTTGCGACGCGCGCAAAGTTGGGCTAATTAGCAAACGGGCTGGTTAGCATAGTGCGAGATTTCGCGCAGCTCCGAAACTTTGCATGTGGACCCGGACCGACCCCAGGAGTGCTTTGGTGCCATTAGTTTGCCAAGTTGCGACACGCGTCAAGCTCGGCTAACTAGGGAGCCAGCCGGCCACGCCTGGGGATCTGCCGGGCTGATTAGCATAGTGCGAGATTTTGCGCAGCTCCGATACTTCGCATTTGGACCCGGACCGACCCCGGGAGTGCTTTGGTGGTATTAGTTTGCAAAGTTGCGACGCGCGCAAAGTTGGGCTAATTAGCAAACGGGCTGGTTAGCATAGTGCGAGATTTCGCGCAGCTCCGAAACTTTGCATGTGGACCCGGACCGACCCCAGGAGTGCTTTGGTGCCATTAGTTTGCCAAGTTGCGACACGCGTCAAGCTCGGCTAACTAGGGAGCCAGCCGGCCACGCCTGGGGATCTGCCGGGCTGATTAGCATAGTGCGAGATTTTGCGCAGCTCCGATACTTCGCATTTGGACCCGGACCGACCCCGGGAGTGCTTTGGTGGTATTAGTTTGCAAAGTTGCGACGCGCGCAAAGTTGGGCTAATTAGCAAACGGGCTGGTTAGCATAGTGCGAGATTTCGCGCAGCTCCGAAACTTTGCATGTGGACCCGGACCGACCCCAGGAGTGCTTTGGTGCCATTAGTTTGCCAAGTTGCGACACGCGTCAAGCTCGGCTAACTAGGGAGCCAGCCGGCCACGCCTGGGGATCTGCCGGGCTGATTAGCATAGTGCGAGATTTTGCGCAGCTCCGATACTTCGCATTTGGACCCGGACCGACCCCGGGAGTGCTTTGGTGGTATTAGTTTGCAAAGTTGCGACGCGCGCAAAGTTGGGCTAATTAGCAAACGGGCTGGTTAGCATAGTGCGAGATTTCGCGCAGCTCCGAAACTTTGCATGTGGACCCGGATCGACCCCAGGAGTGCTTTGGTGCCATTAGTTTGCCAAGTTGCGACACGCGTCAAGCTCGGCTAACTAGGAAGCTAGCCGGCCACGCCTGGGGATCTGCCGGGCTGATTAGCATAGTGCGAGATTTTGCGCAGCTCCGATACTTCGCATTTGGACCCGGACCGACCCCGGGAGTGCTTTGGTGGTATTAGTTTGCAAAGTTGCGACGCGCGCAAAGTTGGGCTAATTAGCAAACGGGCTGGTTAGCATAGTGCGAGATTTCGCGCAGCTCCGAAACTTTGCATGTGGACCCGGACCGACCCCAGGAGTGCTTTGGTGCCATTAGTTTGCCAAGTTGCGACACGCGTCAAGCTCGGCTAACTAGGGAGCCAGCCGGCCACGCCTGGGGATCTGCCGGGCTGATTAGCATAGTGCGAGATTTTGCGCAGCTCCGATACTTCGCATTTGGACCCGGACTGACCCCGGGAGTGCTTTGGTGGTATTAGTTTGCAAAGTTGCGACGCGCGCAAAGTTGGGCTAATTAGCAAACGGGCTGGTTAGCATAGTGCGAGATTTCGCGCAGCTCCGAAACTTTGCATGTGGACCCGGACCGACCCCAGGAGTGCTTTGGTGCCATTAGTTTGCCAAGTTGCGACACGCGTCAAGCTCGGCTAACTAGGGAGCCAGCCGGCCACGCCTGGGGATCTGCCGGGCTGATTAGCATAGTGCGAGATTTTGCGCAGCTCCGATACTTCGCATTTGGACCCGGACCGACCCCGGGAGTGCTTTGGTGGTATTAGTTTGCAAAGTTGCGACGCGCGCAAAGTTGGGCTAATTAGCAAACGGGCTGGTTAGCATAGTGCGAGATTTCGCGCAGCTCCGAAACTTTGCATGTGGACCCGGACCGACCCCAGGAGTGCTTTGGTGCCATTAGTTTGCCAAGTTGCGACACGCGTCAAGCTCGGCTAACTAGGGAGCCAGCCGGCCACGCCTGGGGATCTGCCGGGCTGATTAGCATAGTGCGAGATTTTGCGCAGCTCCGATACTTCACATTTGGACCCGGACTGACCCCGGGAGTGCTTTGGTGGTATTAGTTTGCAAAGTTGCGACGCGCGCAAAGTTGGGCTAATTAGCAAACGGGCTGGTTAGCATAGTGCGAGATTTCGCGCAGCTCCGAAACTTTGCATGTGGACCCGGACCGACCCCAGGAGTGCTTTGGTGCCATTAGTTTGCCAAGTTGCGACACGCGTCAAGCTCGGCTAACTAGGGAGCCAGCCGGCCACGCCTGGGGATCTGCCGGGCTGATTAGCATAGTGCGAGATTTTGCGCAGCTCCGATACTTCGCATTTGGACCCGGACCGACCCCGGGAGTGCTTTGGTGGTATTAGTTTGCAAAGTTGCGACGCGCGCAAAGTTGGGCTAATTAGCAAACGGGCTGGTTAGCATAGTGCGAGATTTCGCGCAGCTCCGAAACTTTGCATGTGGACCCGGATCGACCCCAGGAGTGCTTTGGTGCCATTAGTTTGCCAAGTTGCGACACGAGTCAAGCTCGGCTAACTAGGAAGCTAGCCGGCCACGCCTGGGGATCTGCCGGGCTGATTAGCATAGTGCGAGATTTTGCGCAGCTCCGATACTTCGCATTTGGACCCGGACCGACCCCGGGAGTGCTTTGGTGGTATTAGTTTGCAAAGTTGCGACGCGCGCAAAGTTGGGCTAATTAGCAAACGGGCTGGTTAGCATAGTGCGAGATTTCGCGCAGCTCCGAAACTTTGCATGTGGACCCGGATCGACCCCAGGAGTGCTTTGGTGCCATTAGTTTGCCAAGTTGCGACACGCGTCAAGCTCGGCTAACTAGGGAGCCAGCCGGCCACGCCTGGGGATCTGCCGGGCTGATTAGCATAGTGCGAGATTTTGCGCAGCTCCGATACTTCGCATTTGGACCCGGACCGACCCCGGGAGTGCTTTGGTGGTATTAGTTTGCAAAGTTGCGACGCGCGCAAAGTTGGGCTAATTAGCAAACGGGCTGGTTAGCATAGTGCGAGATTTCGCGCAGCTCCGAAACTTTGCATGTGGACCCGGACCGACCCCAGGAGTGCTTTGGTGCCATTAGTTTGCCAAGTTGCGACACGCGTCAAGCTCGGCTAACTAGGGAGCCAGCCGGCCACGCCTGGGGATCTGCCGGGCTGATTAGCATAGTGCGAGATTTTGCGCAGCTCCGATACTTCGCATTTGGACCCGGACCGACCCCGGGAGTGCTTTGGTGGTATTAGTTTGCAAAGTTGCGACGCGCGCAAAGTTGGGCTAATTAGCAAACGGGCTGGTTAGCATAGTGCGAGATTTCGCGCAGCTCCGAAACTTTGCATGTGGACCCGGATCGACCCCAGGAGTGCTTTGGTGCCATTAGTTTGCCAAGTTGCGACACGCGTCAAGCTCGGCTAACTAGGAAGCTAGCCGGCCACGCCTGGGGATCTGCCGGGCTGATTAGCATAGTGCGAGATTTTGCGCAGCTCCGATACTTCGCATTTGGACCCGGACCGACCCCGGGAGTGCTTTGGTGGTATTAGTTTGCAAAGTTGCGACGCGCGCAAAGTTGGGCTAATTAGCAAACGGGCTGGTTAGCATAGTGCGAGATTTCGCGCAGCTCCGAAACTTTGCATGTGGACCCGGACCGACCCCAGGAGTGCTTTGGTGCCATTAGTTTGCCAAGTTGCGACACGCGTCAAGCTCGGCTAACTAGGGAGCCAGCCGGCCACGCCTGGGGATCTGCCGGGCTGATTAGCATAGTGCGAGATTTTGCGCAGCTCCGATACTTCGCATTTGGACCCGGACTGACCCCGGGAGTGCTTTGGTGGTATTAGTTTGCAAAGTTGCGACGCGCGCAAAGTTGGGCTAATTAGCAAACGGGCTGGTTAGCATAGTGCGAGATTTCGCGCAGCTCCGAAACTTTGCATGTGGACCCGGACCGACCCCAGGAGTGCTTTGGTGCCATTAGTTTGCCAAGTTGCGACACGCGTCAAGCTCGGCTAACTAGGGAGCCAGCCGGCCACGCCTGGGGATCTGCCGGGCTGATTAGCATAGTGCGAGATTTTGCGCAGCTCCGATACTTCGCATTTGGACCCGGACCGACCCCGGGAGTGCTTTGGTGGTATTAGTTTGCAAAGTTGCGACGCGCGCAAAGTTGGGCTAATTAGCAAACGGGCTGGTTAGCATAGTGCGAGATTTCGCGCAGCTCCGAAACTTTGCATGTGGACCCGGACCGACCCCAGGAGTGCTTTGGTGCCATTAGTTTGCCAAGTTGCGACACGCGTCAAGCTCGGCTAACTAGGGAGCCAGCCGGCCACGCCTGGGGATCTGCCGGGCTGATTAGCATAGTGCGAGATTTTGCGCAGCTCCGATACTTCGCATTTGGACCCGGACTGACCCCGGGAGTGCTTTGGTGGTATTAGTTTGCAAAGTTGCGACGCGCGCAAAGTTGGGCTAATTAGCAAACGGGCTGGTTAGCATAGTGCGAGATTTCGCGCAGCTCCGAAACTTTGCATGTGGACCCGGACCGACCCCAGGAGTGCTTTGGTGCCATTAGTTTGCCAAGTTGCGACACGCGTCAAGCTCGGCTAACTAGGGAGCCAGCCGGCCACGCCTGGGGATCTGCCGGGCTGATTAGCATAGTGCGAGATTTTGCGCAGCTCCGATACTTCGCATTTGGACCCGGACCGACCCCGGGAGTGCTTTGGTGGTATTAGTTTGCAAAGTTGCGACGCGCGCAAAGTTGGGCTAATTAGCAAACGGGCTGGTTAGCATAGTGCGAGATTTCGCGCAGCTCCGAAACTTTGCATGTGGACCCGGATCGACCCCAGGAGTGCTTTGGTGCCATTAGTTTGCCAAGTTGCGACACGAGTCAAGCTCGGCTAACTAGGAAGCTAGCCGGCCACGCCTGGGGATCTGCCGGGCTGATTAGCATAGTGCGAGATTTTGCGCAGCTCCGATACTTCGCATTTGGACCCGGACCGACCCCGGGAGTGCTTTGGTGGTATTAGTTTGCAAAGTTGCGACGCGCGCAAAGTTGGGCTAATTAGCAAACGGGCTGGTTAGCATAGTGCGAGATTTCGCGCAGCTCCGAAACTTTGCATGTGGACCCGGATCGACCCCAGGAGTGCTTTGGTGCCATTAGTTTGCCAAGTTGCGACACGCGTCAAGCTCGGCTAACTAGGGAGCCAGCCGGCCACGCCTGGGGATCTGCCGGGCTGATTAGCATAGTGCAAGATTTTGCGCAGCTCCGATACTTCGCATTTGGACCCGGACCGACCCCGGGAGTGCTTTGGTGGTATTAGTTTGCAAAGTTGCGACGCGCGCAAAGTTGGGCTAATTAGCAAACGGGCTGGTTAGCATAGTGCGAGATTTCGCGCAGCTCCGAAACTTTGCATGTGGACCCGGACCGACCCCAGGAGTGCTTTGGTGCCATTAGTTTGCCAAGTTGCGACACGCGTCAAGCTCGGCTAACTAGGGAGCCAGCCGGCCACGCCTGGGGATCTGCCGGGCTGATTAGCATAGTGCGAGATTTTGCGCAGCTCCGATACTTCGCATTTGGACCCGGACCGACCCCGGGAGTGCTTTGGTGGTATTAGTTTGCAAAGTTGCGACGCGCGCAAAGTTGGGCTAATTAGCAAACGGGCTGGTTAGCATAGTGCGAGATTTCGCGCAGCTCCGAAACTTTGCATGTGGACCCGGACCGACCCCAGGAGTGCTTTGGTGCCATTAGTTTGCCAAGTTGCGACCCGCGTCAAGCTCGGCTAACTAGGGAGCCAGCCGGCCACGCCTGGGGATCTGCCGGGCTGATTAGCATAGTGCGAGATTTTGCGCAGCTCCGATACTTCGCATTTGGACCCGGACCGACCCCGGGAGTGCTTTGGTGGTATTAGTTTGCAAAGTTGCGACGCGCGCAAAGTTGGGCTAATTAGCAAACGGGCTGGTTAGCATAGTGCGAGATTTCGCGCAGCTCCGAAACTTTGCATGTGGACCCGGATCGACCCCAGGAGTGCTTTGGTGCCATTAGTTTGCCAAGTTGCGACACGCGTCAAGCTCGGCTAACTAGGAAGCTAGCCGGCCACGCCTGGGGATCTGCCGGGCTGATTAGCATAGTGCGAGATTTTGCGCAGCTCCGATACTTCGCATTTGGACCCGGACCGACCCCGGGAGTGCTTTGGTGGTATTAGTTTGCAAAGTTGCGACGCGCGCAAAGTTGGGCTAATTAGCAAACGGGCTGGTTAGCATAGTGCGAGATTTCGCGCAGCTCCGAAACTTTGCATGTGGACCCGGACCGACCCCAGGAGTGCTTTGGTGCCATTAGTTTGCCAAGTTGCGACACGCGTCAAGCTCGGCTAACTAGGGAGCCAGCCGGCCACGCCTGGGGATCTGCCGGGCTGATTAGCATAGTGCGAGATTTTGCGCAGCTCCGATACTTCGCATTTGGACCCGGACCGACCCCGGGAGTGCTTTGGTGGTATTAGTTTGCAAAGTTGCGACGCGCGCAAAGTTGGGCTAATTAGCAAACGGGCTGGTTAGCATAGTGCGAGATTTCGCGCAGCTCCGAAACTTTGCATGTGGACCCGGACCGACCCCAGGAGTGCTTTGGTGCCATTAGTTTGCCAAGTTGCGACACGCGTCAAGCTCGGCTAACTAGGGAGCCAGCCGGCCACGCCTGGGGATCTGCCGGGCTGATTAGCATAGTGAGAGATTTTGCGCAGCTCCGATACTTCGCATTTGGACCCGGACCGACCCCGGGAGTGCTTTGGTGGTATTAGTTTGCAAAGTTGCGACGCGCGCAAAGTTGGGCTAATTAGCAAACGGGCTGGTTAGCATAGTGCGAGATTTCGCGCAGCTCCGAAACTTTGCATGTGGACCCGGATCGACCCCAGGAGTGCTTTGGTGCCATTAGTTTGCCAAGTTGCGACACGCGTCAAGCTCGGCTAACTAGGAAGCTAGCCGGCCACGCCTGGGGATCTGCCGGGCTGATTAGCATAGTGCGAGATTTTGCGCAGCTCCGATACTTCGCATTTGGACCCGGACCGACCCCGGGAGTGCTTTGGTGGTATTAGTTTGCAAAGTTGCGACGCGCGCAAAGTTGGGCTAATTAGCAAACGGGCTGGTTAGCATAGTGCGAGATTTCGCGCAGCTCCGAAACTTTGCATGTGGACCCGGACCGACCCCAGGAGTGCTTTGGTGCCATTAGTTTGCCAAGTTGCGACACGCGTCAAGCTCGGCTAACTAGGGAGCCAGCCGGCCACGCCTGGGGATCTGCCGGGCTGATTAGCATAGTGCGAGATTTTGCGCAGCTCCGATACTTCGCATTTGGACCCGGACCGACCCCGGGAGTGCTTTGGTGGTATTAGTTTGCAAAGTTGCGACGCGCGCAAAGTTGGGCTAATTAGCAAACGGGCTGGTTAGCATAGTGCGAGATTTCGCGCAGCTCCGAAACTTTGCATGTGGACCCGGACCGACCCCAGGAGTGCTTTGGTGCCATTAGTTTGCCAAGTTGCGACACGCGTCAAGCTCGGCTAACTAGGGAGCCAGCCGGCCACGCCTGGGGATCTGCCGGGCTGATTAGCATAGTGCGAGATTTTGCGCAGCTCCGATACTTCGCATTTGGACCCGGACTGACCCCGGGAGTGCTTTGGTGGTATTAGTTTGCAAAGTTGCGACGCGCGCAAAGTTGGGCTAATTAGCAAACGGGCTGGTTAGCATAGTGCGAGATTTCGCGCAGCTCCGAAACTTTGCATGTGGACCCGGACCGACCCCAGGAGTGCTTTGGTGCCATTAGTTTGCCAAGTTGCGACACGCGTCAAGCTCGGCTAACTAGGGAGCCAGCCGGCCACGCCTGGGGATCTGCCGGGCTGATTAGCATAGTGCGAGATTTTGCGCAGCTCCGATACTTCGCATTTGGACCCGGACCGACCCCGGGAGTGCTTTGGTGGTATTAGTTTGCAAAGTTGCGACGCGCGCAAAGTTGGGCTAATTAGCAAACGGGCTGGTTAGCATAGTGCGAGATTTCGCGCAGCTCCGAAACTTTGCATGTGGACCCGGATCGACCCCAGGAGTGCTTTGGTGCCATTAGTTTGCCAAGTTGCGACACGAGTCAAGCTCGGCTAACTAGGAAGCTAGCCGGCCACGCCTGGGGATCTGCCGGGCTGATTAGCATAGTGCGAGATTTTGCGCAGCTCCGATACTTCGCATTTGGACCCGGACCGACCCCGGGAGTGCTTTGGTGGTATTAGTTTGCAAAGTTGCGACGCGCGCAAAGTTGGGCTAATTAGCAAACGGGCTGGTTAGCATAGTGCGAGATTTCGCGCAGCTCCGAAACTTTGCATGTGGACCCGGATCGACCCCAGGAGTGCTTTGGTGCCATTAGTTTGCCAAGTTGCGACACGCGTCAAGCTCGGCTAACTAGGGAGCCAGCCGGCCACGCCTGGGGATCTGCCGGGCTGATTAGCATAGTGCGAGATTTTGCGCAGCTCCGATACTTCGCATTTGGACCCGGACCGACCCCGGGAGTGCTTTGGTGGTATTAGTTTGCAAAGTTGCGACGCGCGCAAAGTTGGGCTAATTAGCAAACGGGCTGGTTAGCATAGTGCGAGATTTCGCGCAGCTCCGAAACTTTGCATGTGGACCCGGACCGACCCCAGGAGTGCTTTGGTGCCATTAGTTTGCCAAGTTGCGACACGCGTCAAGCTCGGCTAACTAGGGAGCCAGCCGGCCACGCCTGGGGATCTGCCGGGCTGATTAGCATAGTGCGAGATTTTGCGCAGCTCCGATACTTCGCATTTGGACCCGGACCGACCCCGGGAGTGCTTTGGTGGTATTAGTTTGCAAAGTTGCGACGCGCGCAAAGTTGGGCTAATTAGCAAACGGGCTGGTTAGCATAGTGCGAGATTTCGCGCAGCTCCGAAACTTTGCATGTGGACCCGGACCGACCCCAGGAGTGCTTTGGTGCCATTAGTTTGCCAAGTTGCGACACGCGTCAAGCTCGGCTAACTAGGGAGCCAGCCGGCCACGCCTGGGGATCTGCCGGGCTGATTAGCATAGTGCGAGATTTTGCGCAGCTCCGATACTTCGCATTTGGACCCGGACCGACCCCGGGAGTGCTTTGGTGGTATTAGTTTGCAAAGTTGCGACGCGCGCAAAGTTGGGCTAATTAGCAAACGGGCTGGTTAGCATAGTGCGAGATTTCGCGCAGCTCCGAAACTTTGCATGTGGACCCGGACCGACCTTAGGAGTGCTTTGGTGCCATTAGTTTGCCAAGTTGCGACACGCGTCAAGCTCGGCTAACTAGGGAGCCAGCCGGCCACGCCTGGGGATCTGCCGGGCTGATTAGCATAGTGCGAGATTTTGCGCAGCTCCGATACTTCGCATTTGGACCCGGACCGACCCCGGGAGTGCTTTGGTGGTATTAGTTTGCAAAGTTGCGACGCGCGCAAAGTTGGGCTAATTAGCAAACGGGCTGGTTAGCATAGTGCGAGATTTCGCGCAGCTCCGAAACTTTGCATGTGGACCCGGACCGACCTTAGGAGTGCTTTGGTGCCATTAGTTTGCCAAGTTGCGACACGCGTCAAGCTCGGCTAACTAGGGAGCCAGCCGGCCACGCCTGGGGATCTGCCGGGCTGATTAGCATAGTGCGAGATTTTGCGCAGCTCCGATACTTCGCATTTGGACCCGGACCGACCCCGGGAGTGCTTTGGTGGTATTAGTTTGCAAAGTTGCGACGCGCGCAAAGTTTAGCTAATTAGCAAACGGGCTGGTTAGCATAGTGCGAGATTTCGCGCAGCTCCGAAACTTTGCATGTGGACCCGGATCGACCCCAGGAGTGCTTTGGTGCCATTAGTTTGCCAAGTTGCGACACGCGTCAAGCTCGGCTAACTAGGAAGCTAGCCGGCCACGCCTGGGGATCTGCCGGGCTGATTAGCATAGTGCGAGATTTTGCGCAGCTCCGATACTTCGCATTTGGACCCGGACCGACCCCGGGAGTGCTTTGGTGGTATTAGTTTGCAAAGTTGCGACGTGCGCAAAGTTGGGCTAATTAGCAAACGGGCTGGTTAGCATAGTGCGAGATTTCGCGCAGCTCCGAAACTTTGCATGTGGACCCTGATCGACCCCAGGAGTGCTTTGGTGCCATTAGTTTGCCAAGTTGCGACACGCGTCAAGCTCGGCTAACTAGGAAGCTAGCCGGCCACGCCTGGGGATCTGCCGGGCTGATTAGCATAGTGCGAGATTTTGCGCAGCTCCGATACTTCGCATTTGGACCCGGACCGACCCCGGGAGTGCTTTGGTGGTATTAGTTTGCAAAGTTGCGACGCGCGCAAAGTTGGGCTAATTAGCAAACGGGCTGGTTAGCATAGTGCGAGATTTCGCGCAGCTCCGAAACTTTGCATGTGGACCCGGACCGACCCCAGGAGTGCTTTGGTGCCATTAGTTTGCCAAGTTGCGACACGCGTCAAGCTCGGCTAACTAGGGAGCCAGCCGGCCACGCCTGGGGATCTGCCGGGCTGATTAGCATAGTGCGAGATTTTGCGCAGCTCCGATACTTCGCATTTGGACCCGGACCGACCCCGGGAGTGCTTTGGTGGTATTAGTTTGCAAAGTTGCGACGCGCGCAAAGTTGGGCTAATTAGCAAACGGGCTGGTTAGCATAGTGCGAGATTTCGCGCAGCTCCGAAACTTTGCATGTGGACCCGGATCGACCCCAGGAGTGCTTTGGTGCCATTAGTTTGCCAAGTTGCGACACGCGTCAAGCTCGGCTAACTAGGAAGCTAGCCGGCCACGCCTGGGGATCTGCCGGGCTGATTAGCATAGTGCGAGATTTTGCGCAGCTCCGATACTTCGCATTTGGACCCGGACCGACCCCGGGAGTGCTTTGGTGGTATTAGTTTGCAAAGTTGCGACGCGCGCAAAGTTGGGCTAATTAGCAAACGGGCTGGTTAGCATAGTGCGAGATTTCGCGCAGCTCCGAAACTTTGCATGTGGACCCGGACCGACCCCAGGAGTGCTTTGGTGCCATTAGTTTGCCAAGTTGCGACACGCGTCAAGCTCGGCTAACTAGGGAGCCAGCCGGCCACGCCTGGGGATCTGCCGGGCTGATTAGCATAGTGCGAGATTTTGCGCAGCTCCGATACTTCGCATTTGGACCCGGACCGACCCCGGGAGTGCTTTGGTGGTATTAGTTTGCAAAGTTGCGACGCGCGCAAAGTTGGGCTAATTAGCAAACGGGCTGGTTAGCATAGTGCGAGATTTCGCGCAGCTCCGAAACTTTGCATGTGGACCCGGATCGACCCCAGGAGTGCTTTGGTGCCATTAGTTTGCCAAGTTGCGACACGCGTCAAGCTCGGCTAACTAGGAAGCTAGCCGGCCACGCCTGGGGATCTGCCGGGCTGATTAGCATAGTGCGAGATTTTGCGCAGCTCCGATACTTCGCATTTGGACCCGGACCGACCCCGGGAGTGCTTTGGTGGTATTAGTTTGCAAAGTTGCGACGTGCGCAAAGTTGGGCTAATTAGCAAACGGGCTGGTTAGCATAGTGCGAGATTTCGCGCAGCTCCGAAACTTTGCATGTGGACCCGGATCGACCCCAGGAGTGCTTTGGTGCCATTAGTTTGCCAAGTTGCGACACGCGTCAAGCTCGGCTAACTAGGAAGCTAGCCGGCCACGCCTGGGGATCTGCCGGGCTGATTAGCATAGTGCGAGATTTTGCGCAGCTCCGATACTTCGCATTTGGACCCGGACCGACCCCGGGAGTGCTTTGGTGGTATTAGTTTGCAAAGTTGCGACGCGCGCAAAGTTGGGCTAATTAGCAAACGGGCTGGTTAGCATAGTGCGAGATTTCGCGCAGCTCCGAAACTTTGCATGTGGACCCGGATCGACCCCAGGAGTGCTTTGGTGCCATTAGTTGGCCAAGTTGCGACACGCGTCAAGCTCGGCTAACTAGGAAGCTAGCCGGCCACGCCTGGGGATCTGCCGGGCTGATTAGCATAGTGCGAGATTTTGCGCAGCTCCGATACTTCGCATTTGGACCCGGACCGACCCCGGGAGTGCTTTGGTGGTATTAGTTTGCAAAGTTGCGACGCACGCAAAGTTGGGCTAATTAGCAAACGGGCTGGTTAGCATAGTGCGAGATTTCGCGCAGCTCCGAAACTTTGCATGTGGACCCGGACCGACCCCAGGAGTGCTTTGGTGCCATTAGTTTGCCAAGTTGCGACACGCGTCAAGCTCGGCTAACTAGGGAGCCAGCCGGCCACGCCTGGGGATCTGCCGGGCTGATTAGCATAGTGCGAGATTTTGCGCAGCTCCGATACTTCGCATTTGGACCCGGACCGACCCCGGGAGTGCTTTGGTGGTATTAGTTTGCAAAGTTGCGACGCGCGCAAAGTTGGGCTAATTAGCAAACGGGCTGGTTAGCATAGTGCGAGATTTCGCGCAGCTCCGAAACTTTGCATGTGGACCCGGACCGACCCCAGGAGTGCTTTGGTGCCATTAGTTTGCCAAGTTGCGACACGCGTCAAGCTCGGCTAACTAGGGAGCCAGCCGGCCACGCCTGGGGATCTGCCGGGCTGATTAGCATAGTGCGAGATTTTGCGCAGCTCCGATACTTCGCATTTGGACCCGGACCGACCCCGGGAGTGCTTTGGTGGTATTAGTTTGCAAAGTTGCGACGCGCGCAAAGTTGGGCTAATTAGCAAACGGGCTGGTTAGCATAGTGCGAGATTTCGCGCAGCTCCGAAACTTTGCATGTGGACCCGGATCGACCCCAGGTGTGCTTTGGTGCCATTAGTTTGCCAAGTTGCGACACGCGTCAAGCTCGGCTAACTAGGAAGCTAGCCGGCCACGCCTGGGGATCTGCCGGGCTGATTAGCATAGTGCGAGATTTTGCGCAGCTCCGATACTTCGCATTTGGACCCGGACCGACCCCGGGAGTGCTTTGGTGGTATTAGTTTGCAAAGTTGCGACGCGCGCAAAGTTGGGCTAATTAGCAAACGGGCTGGTTAGCATAGTGCGAGATTTCGCGCAGCTCCGAAACTTTGCATGTGGACCCGGACCGACCCCAGGAGTGCTTTGGTGCCATTAGTTTGCCAAGTTGCGACACGCGTCAAGCTCGGCTAACTAGGGAGCCAGCCGGCCACGCCTGGGGATCTGCCGGGCTGATTAGCATAGTGCGAGATTTTGCGCAGCTCCGATACTTCGCATTTGGACCCGGACTGACCCCGGGAGTGCTTTGGTGGTATTAGTTTGCAAAGTTGCGACGCGCGCAAAGTTGGGCTAATTAGCAAACGGGCTGGTTAGCATAGTGCGAGATTTCGCGCAGCTCCGAAACTTTGCATGTGGACCCGGACCGACCCCAGGAGTGCTTTGGTGCCATTAGTTTGCCAAGTTGCGACACGCGTCAAGCTCGGCTAACTAGGGAGCCAGCCGGCCACGCCTGGGGATCTGCCGGGCTGATTAGCATAGTGCGAGATTTTGCGCAGCTCCGATACTTCGCATTTGGACCCGGACCGACCCCGGGAGTGCTTTGGTGGTATTAGTTTGCAAAGTTGCGACGCGCGCAAAGTTGGGCTAATTAGCAAACGGGCTGGTTAGCATAGTGCGAGATTTCGCGCAGCTCCGAAACTTTGCATGTGGACCCGGATCGACCCCAGGAGTGCTTTGGTGCCATTAGTTTGCCAAGTTGCGACACGAGTCAAGCTCGGCTAACTAGGAAGCTAGCCGGCCACGCCTGGGGATCTGCCGGGCTGATTAGCATAGTGCGAGATTTTGCGCAGCTCCGATACTTCGCATTTGGACCCGGACCGACCCCGGGAGTGCTTTGGTGGTATTAGTTTGCAAAGTTGCGACGCGCGCAAAGTTGGGCTAATTAGCAAACGGGCTGGTTAGCATAGTGCGAGATTTCGCGCAGCTACGAAACTTTGCATGTGGACCCGGATCGACCCCAGGAGTGCTTTGGTGCCATTAGTTTGCCAAGTTGCGACACGCGTCAAGCTCGGCTAACTAGGGAGCCAGCCGGCCACGCCTGGGGATCTGCCGGGCTGATTAGCATAGTGCGAGATTTTGCGCAGCTCCGATACTTCGCATTTGGACCCGGACCGACCCCGGGAGTGCTTTGGTGGTATTAGTTTGCAAAGTTGCGACGCGCGCAAAGTTGGGCTAATTAGCAAACGGGCTGGTTAGCATAGTGCGAGATTTCGCGCAGCTCCGAAACTTTGCATGTGGACCCGGACCGACCCCAGGAGTGCTTTGGTGCCATTAGTTTGCCAAGTTGCGACACGCGTCAAGCTCGGCTAACTAGGGAGCCAGCCGGCCACGCCTGGGGATCTGCCGGGCTGATTAGCATAGTGCGAGATTTTGCGCAGCTCCGATACTTCGCATTTGGACCCGGACCGACCCCGGGAGTGCTTTGGTGGTATTAGTTTGCAAAGTTGCGACGCGCGCAAAGTTGGGCTAATTAGCAAACGGGCTGGTTAGCATAGTGCGAGATTTCGCGCAGCTCCGAAACTTTGCATGTGGACCCGGATCGACCCCAGGAGTGCTTTGGTGCCATTAGTTTGCCAAGTTGCGACACGCGTCAAGCTCGGCTAACTAGGAAGCTAGCCGGCCACGCCTGGGGATCTGCCGGGCTGATTAGCATAGTGCGAGATTTTGCGCAGCTCCGATACTTCGCATTTGGACCCGGACCGACCCCGGGAGTGCTTTGGTGGTATTAGTTTGCAAAGTTGCGACGCGCGCAAAGTTGGGCTAATTAGCAAACGGGCTGGTTAGCATAGTGCGAGATTTCGCGCAGCTCCGAAACTTTGCATGTGGACCCGGACCGACCCCAGGAGTGCTTTGGTGCCATTAGTTTGCCAAGTTGCGACACGCGTCAAGCTCGGCTAACTAGGGAGCCAGCCGGCCACGCCTGGGGATCTGCCGGGCTGATTAGCATAGTGCGAGATTTTGCGCAGCTCCGATACTTCGCATTTGGACCCGGACCGACCCCGGGAGTGCTTTGGTGGTATTAGTTTGCAAAGTTGCGACGCGCGCAAAGTTGGGCTAATTAGCAAACGGGCTGGTTAGCATAGTGCGAGATTTCGCGCAGCTCCGAAACTTTGCATGTGGACCCGGACCGACCCCAGGAGTGCTTTGGTGCCATTAGTTTGCCAAGTTGCGACACGCGTCAAGCTCGGCTAACTAGGGAGCCAGCCGGCCACGCCTGGGGATCTGCCGGGCTGATTAGCATAGTGCGAGATTTTGCGCAGCTCCGATACTTCGCATTTGGACCCGGACCGACCCCGGGAGTGCTTTGGTGGTATTAGTTTGCAAAGTTGCGACGCGCGCAAAGTTGGGCTAATTAGCAAACGGGCTGGTTAGCATAGTGCGAGATTTCGCGCAGCTCCGAAACTTTGCATGTGGACCCGGATCGACCCCAGGAGTGCTTTGGTGCCATTAGTTTGCCAAGTTGCGACACGCGTCAAGCTCGGCTAACTAGGAAGCTAGCCGGCCACGCCTGGGGATCTGCCGGGCTGATTAGCATAGTGCGAGATTTTGCGCAGCTCCGATACTTCGCATTTGGACCCGGACCGACCCCGGGAGTGCTTTGGTGGTATTAGTTTGCAAAGTTGCGACGTGCGCAAAGTTGGGCTAATTAGCAAACGGGCTGGTTAGCATAGTGCGAGATTTCGCGCAGCTCCGAAACTTTGCATGTGGACCCTGATCGACCCCAGGAGTGATTTCGTGCCATTAGTTTGCCAAGTGGCGACACGCGTCAAGCTCGGCTAACTAGGAAGCTAGCCGGCCACGCCTGGGGATCTGCCGGGCTGATTAGCATAGTGCGAGATTTTGCGCAGCTCCGATACTTTGCATTTGGACCCGGACCGACCCTGGGAGTGCTTTGGTGGTATTAGTTTGCAAAGTTGCGACGCGCGCAAAGTTGGGCTAATTAGCAAACGGGCTGGTTAGCATAGTGCGAGATTTCGCGCAGCTCCGAAACTTTGCATGTGGACCCGGACCGACCCCAGGAGTGCTTTGGTGCCATTAGTTTGCCAAGTTGCGACACGCGTCAAGCTCGGCTAACTAGGGAGCCAGCCGGCCACGCCTGGGGATCTGCCGGGCTGATTAGCATAGTGCGAGATTTTGCGCAGCTCCGATACTTCGCATTTGGACCCGGACTGACCCCGGGAGTGCTTTGGTGGTATTAGTTTGCAAAGTTGCGACGCGCGCAAAGTTGGGCTAATTAGCAAACGGGCTGGTTAGCATAGTGCGAGATTTCGCGCAGCTCCGAAACTTTGCATGTGGACCCGGACCGACCCCAGGAGTGCTTTGGTGCCATTAGTTTGCCAAGTTGCGACACGCGTCAAGCTCGGCTAACTAGGGAGCCAGCCGGCCACGCCTGGGGATCTGCCGGGCTGATTAGCATAGTGCGAGATTTTGCGCAGCTCCGATACTTCGCATTTGGACCCGGACCGACCCCGGGAGTGCTTTGGTGGTATTAGTTTGCAAAGTTGCGACGCGCGCAAAGTTGGGCTAATTAGCAAACGGGCTGGTTAGCATAGTGCGAGATTTCGCGCAGCTCCAAAACTTTGCATGTGGACCCGGATCGACCCCAGGAGTGCTTTGGTGCCATTAGTTTGCCAAGTTGCGACACGAGTCAAGCTCGGCTAACTAGGAAGCTAGCCGGCCACGCCTGGGGATCTGCCGGGCTGATTAGCATAGTGCGAGATTTTGCGCAGCTCCGATACTTCGCATTTGGACCCGGACCGACCCCTGGAGTGCTTTGGTGGTATTAGTTTGCAAAGTTGCGACGCGCGCAAAGTTGGGCTAATTAGCAAACGGGCTGGTTAGCATAGTGCGAGATTTCGCGCAGCTCCGAAACTTTGCATGTGGACCCGGATCGACCCCAGGAGTGCTTTGGTGCCATTAGTTTGCCAAGTTGCGACACGCGTCAAGCTCGGCTAACTAGGGAGCCAGCCGGCCACGCCTGGGGATCTGCCGGGCTGATTAGCATAGTGCGAGATTTTGCGCAGCTCCGATACTTCGCATTTGGACCCGGACCGACCCCGGGAGTGTTTTGGTGGTATTAGTTTGCAAAGTTGCGACGCGCGCAAAGTTGGGCTAATTAGCAAACGGGCTGGTTAGCATAGTGCGAGATTTCGCGCAGCTCCGAAACTTTGCATGTGGACCCGGACCGACCCCAGGAGTGCTTTGGTGCCATTAGTTTGCCAAGTTGCGACACGCGTCAAGCTCGGCTAACTAGGGAGCCAGCCGGCCACGCCTGGGGATCTGCCGGGCTGATTAGCATAGTGCGAGATTTTGCGCAGCTCCGATACTTCGCATTTGGACCCGGACCGACCCCGGGAGTGCTTTGGTGGTATTAGTTTGCAAAGTTGCGACGCGCGCAAAGTTGGGCTAATTAGCAAACGGGCTGGTTAGCATAGTGCGAGATTTCGCGCAGCTCCGAAACTTTGCATGTGGACCCGGATCGACCCCAGGAGTGCTTTGGTGCCATTAGTTTGCCAAGTTGCGACACGCGTCAACCTCGGCTAACTAGGAAGCTAGCCGGCCACGCCTGGGGATCTGCCGGGCTGATTAGCATAGTGCGAGATTTTGCGCAGCTCCGATACTTCGCATTTGGACCCGGACCGACCCCGGGAATGCTTTGGTGGTATTAGTTTGCAAAGTTGCGACGCGCGCAAAGTTGGGCTAATTAGCAAACGGGCTGGTTAGCATAGTGCGAGATTTCGCGCAGCTCCGAAACTTTGCATGGAGATATGTCCAGAAATGCAGGCACTGGCGAAAATGGCGATTTTGGCGAAATATCGCCATCTTAGAAGGTTTGTTGACCAACTCAGGTAGAAGGGCCCTGAAATGTTGGCGAATTTGGCGAAAACGGCGAATGTGGCGAAAATGGCGATTCTGACGAAATTTCGCCAAAGTCTTTGACGAAATGAGAAGAGCGATGAACTAAGTCAGCTAGAAGGGCCCCGAAATGTTGGCGAATTTGGCGAAAACGGCGAATTTGGCGAAAATGGCGATTCTGGCGAAATATCGCCAAGGTCTTTGACGAGATGAGAAGAGCGAATAAATTAAGTCAGCTAGAAGGGCCCCGAAATGTTGGCGAATTTGGCGAAAACGGCGAATTTGGCGAAAATGGCGATCCTGGCGAAATTTCGCCAAGGTCTTTGACGAAATGAGAAGAGCGAATAAATTAAGTCAGCTAGAAGGGCCCCGAAATGTTGGCGAATTTGGCGAAAATGGCGATTCTGGCGAAAATGGCGATTCTGGCGAAATTTCGCCAAGGTCTTTGACGAGATGAGAAGAGCAAATAAATTAAGTCAGCTAGAAGGGTCCCGAAATGTCGGCGAATTTGGCGAAAACGGCGAATTTGGCGAAAATGGCGATTCTGGCGAAATTTCGCCAAGGTCTTTGACGAAATGAGAAGAGCGAATAAATTAAGTCAGCTAGAAGGGCCCCGAAATGTTGGCGAATTTGGCGAAAACGGCGAATTTGGCGAAAATGGCGATCCTGGCGAAATTTCGCCAAGGTCTTTGACGAAATGAGAAGAGCGAATAAATTAAGTCAGCTAGAAGGGCCCCGAAATGTTGGCGAATTTGGCGAAAATGGCGATTCTGGCGAAAATGGCGATTCTGGCGAAATTTCGCCAAGGTCTTTGACGAGATGAGAAGAGCAAATAAATTAAGTCAGCTAGAAGGGCCCCGAAATGTCGGCGAATTTGGCGAAAACGGCGAATTTGGCGAAAATGGCGATTCTGGCGAAATTTCGCCAAGGTCTTTGACGAAATGAGAAGAGCGAATAAATTAAGTCAGCTAGAAGGGCCCCGAAATGTTGGCGAATTTGGCGAAAACGGCGAATTTGGCGAAAATGGCGATTCTGGCGAAATTTCGCCAAGGTCTTTGACGAGATGAGAGGAGCGAATAAATTAAGTCAGGTAGAAGGGCCCCGAAATGTTGGCGAATTTGGCGAAAACGGCGAATTTGGCAAAAGTGGCGATTCAGGCGAAATTTCGCCAAGGTCTTTGACGAAATGAGAAGAGCGAATAAATTAAGTCAGGTAGAAGGGCCCCAAAATGTTGGCGAATTTGGCGAAAATGGCGATTCTGGCGAAATTTCGCCAAGGTCTTTGACGAGATGAGAGGAGCGAATAAATTAAGTCAGGTAGAAGGGCCCCGAAATGTTGGCGAATTTGGTGAAAATGGCGATTCTGGCGAAATTTCGCCAAGGTCTTTGACGAGATGAGAAGAGCGAATAAATTAAGTCAGCTAGAAGGGCCCCGAAATGTTGGCGAATTTGGCGAAAATGGCGATTCTGGCGAAATTTCGCGAAGGTCTTTGACGAGATGAGAAGAGCGAATAAATTAAGTCAGCTAGAAGGGCCCCGAAATGTTGGCGAATTTGGCGAAAACGGCGAATTTGGCGAAAATGGCGATTCTGGCGAAATTTCGCCAAGGTCTTTGACGAGATGAGAAGAGCGAATAAATTAAGTCAGGTAGAAGGGCCCCGAAATGTTGGCGAATTTGGCGAAAATGGCGATTCTGGCGAAATTTCGCCAAGGTCTTTGACGAGATGAGAAGAGCGAATAAATTAAGTCAGCTAGAAGGGCCCCGAAATGTTGGCGAATTTGGCGAAAATGGCGATTCTGGCGAAATTTCACTGAAGAGCGAATAAAGTAAGTCAGCTAGAAAGGCCCCGAAATGTTGGCGAATTTGGCGAAAACGGCGAATTTGGCGATTCTGGCGAAATTTCGCCAAGGTCTTTGACGAAATGAGAAGAGCGAAGAAATTAACTCAGGTAGAAGGGCTCTGAAATGTTGGCGAATTTGGCGAAAACGGCGAATTCGGCGAAAATGGCGATTCTGGCGAAATTTCGCCAAAGTCTTTGGCGAATATGGTGATTCTGGCGAAATTTGGTCAAGGTTGCAATGCTAACAAGATTTTGTCAAGGTTTTAAACAAAATTATAGTTGGATACATATGATTTCACTGGAAGGGCCCCAGAAAGTTGATGAAGTTATTTTAAAGGAACCCTACAAAGTTTCCTGGCAGAAGCCACAAACTTGTTATTGGTGGAAAATATGAGAAGTGGAAATGGGGTTCAAGTAACCGTCATACATTAAATGTAATGTAGACAACATCATTTCATAATAACACAAGCATTTCATTCAAATAAAAAAAATACATTCAAATACATTCAAATACAAGCACTCCATTCATCTCTAAATGAGAATGGCAAAAACAACTTAATGGAAGGAATAAGAGGTCCAATGACATGATATATAATAATGGGTTAACTGTAGTCCAAAACCAAAATGATAATTCGAATGCCATGCAATGCAGAAAAATGTAAATAAAGTTGTTGTCATTGTTTCTCCTGTTGCTTCACATCAAGTCAGTTACACTTACGTAGCTAGGCATATCCATATCCAGCTTTGCTTTGCGAACTGTCGTTGTCCAATTCATATTTGAGTTCTCGTTGCTACATGTTCATAATATGTTGGGAATATTGGAACAAAATTGGAGAAACCCAGATAGGCAGACAGGCATACAAAAAGCAAAAAGTTGGATTTAAGCATCATCAGCGCTGGTGCATTCCTTGTACATTCCAGGTCAAACATAAAGGTGTTTGTTCAGCAACCGAACGTCACAAAAGTCTTCATGATCTTGGAATAAATTTCTTTCGTAGCAATAGTAATAGTTATTGACCAATTATTCCAGTAGTTCTTTAGCTCTGTAAAATAGATCAGCACTTTATGCAGCGACATGGGTGATATCAATTCCCTGGAAGCAGATGACATTGGGATGTGAACGAAACAAAGTCGTCTAGAAATTACTGTTCGAATCCAAGATGGCGAACGTGTGGATTTCACTGAGAATCCGCTGGCCAGGCGGGAAGTCCGGATCGAAGAAACCAAACAACCAAATGCACTATACCCCAAATAAGCAGACACGCTGACAAGAAATAATATTCTCTATTTGAACATGGTCAACCAAGGTGCAGTCCATGTACCGGCATTACAGGCCAAACATTCAAAATTATTTTGGGAAACCAAACGTCGGCATGTGAAACAAATTTGACATTCTTTAGAACCTTTAGTTATACGTAACGAAGAGCAATTTTAGTAATTCTTTAGTCACTTTCTGCCGTTACATGGATTATATGTAGTCCTTAGATTGTTGGGATTCATAAGAATGTAAACACGTAGAAACAAGACGGCCAGATGATACTCGAATGAATGTTCCATTGTCTGTTCGATTTGAGAAGCTTGGGTATTATACAGGGAATCCCCTGGCTTCGTTTGGGTAATGTGGAAAAAATATGGATATACTTTATGGAATCTTTGGTACTTTCTAGGGAATCCGCTGGCCCGGACGGGCAACACGCTTACAGAACGAAGGAAATAAAGACCAAGGGAAATATATATCAGTATTGCTTTCAGTTCCCCTCGCGGGCAACGCGCATTAACGAAAAAAAGAATTCCCTTGGGCAACGCGCTTAAAGAACGAAGGAAATATATATCTTTCTGCTCGGCCTACACTCATGATTTGGCTGTAAGTTACACACGAACAACATGCTTGATATCGAGATATTTCGCTTGGGCAACGCGATGGAGCGCTCAGATCGAGAAACACGCTTCCCTGACGCTTTGGAAATAGGGAGATATATTTGGCTCCCAGTTACACACGGGCAACACGCTTACAGGACGAAGGTAATAAAAAGCAACGGAAATATATATCTGTATTGCTTTCAGTTCCCCTCGCGGGCAACGCGTATTAACGAAAAAAAGATTTCCCTTGGGCAACACGCTTAAAGAACGAACGAAATATATTTTCTGCCCGTCCTACACTCATGATTTGGCTGTGAGTTACTCACGAGCAACAAGCTTAATATCGAGGTATTTCGCTTGGGCAACACGCTTAAAGAACGAAGGAAATATATATTGTTTTTGGTTGCGCACGGGTTAAGGAATTTCACAACGCTGAAGCGCTCGAATCGAGACACACGGTTTGGTAATAGAGCAAGGGATCCGAAATATATATCAGTATTGCTTTCCGTTCCCCTCGCGGGCAACACGCGTTAACGAACACAAGATGTCGCTTGGGCAACACGGTTAACGTAGGAAATATATATCTTTCTGCTCGGCCTACACTCATGATTTGGCTGTGCGTTAAACACGGTTAATTAAGCGATCTCAGAACGCTTGAAATGATACATTGCTTTGTGTTCCACTCGAGCAACACGCTTTAGTTATAGGGAGATATATTTGGCTTTCAGTTCCACACAGGCAACACGCTTACAGAACGAAGGAAATAAAGAGCAAGGGAAGTATAGTCAGAATTGCCTTCAGTTCCCCTCGCGGGAAACACGCATTAACGAAAAAAAAAATTTCGCTTAGGCAACCCGCTTAAAGAACGAAGGAAATATATCTTTCTGCCCATGATGTAATTGAAATCGCCAAAATCGTCAAATTCGTCAGCACGTTTATAGGACTTATCTCTGGTGTTGTAATTTGCATAAAAATCGCCAAATTCGCCAACACGTTAGATCCATCTCTGGGGATGTAATTAGCATAAAAATCTCAAAAATCGCCAAATTCGCCAACACGTTAAACCCATCTCTGGCGATGTAATTTGCATAAAAATCGCCAAATTCGCCAAATTCGCCAACACGTTAAACCCATCTCTGGCGATGTAATTTGCATAAAAATCGCCAAAATCGCCAAATTCGCCAACACGTTAAACCCATCTCTACTCATGTAATTTGCATAAAAATCGTCAAGTTAACTGACGAAATTTCGTCAAATCTGCCATTTTCGCCACTGCCTGCATTTCTGGACATAAGTGGAAATCTCGCACTATGCTAACCAGCCCGTTTGCTAATTAGCCCAACTTTGCGCGCGTCGCAACTTTGCAAACTAATACCACCAAAGCACTCCCGGGGTCGGTCCGGGTCCAAATGCGAAGTATCGGAGCTGCGCAAAATCTCGCACTATGCTAATCAGCCCGGCAGATCCCCAGGCGTGGCCGGCTGGCTCCCTAGTTAGCCGAGCTTGACGCGTGTCGCAACTTGGCAAACTAATGGCACCAAAGCACTCCTGGGGTCGGTCCGGGTCCACATGCAAAGTTTCGGAGCTGCGCGAAATCTCGCACTATGCTAACCAGCCCGTTTGCTAATTAGCCCAACTTTGCGCGCGTCGCAACTTTGCAAACTAATACCACCAAAGCACTCCCGGGGTCGGTCCGGGTCCAAATGCGAAGTATCGGAGCTGCGCAAAATCTCGCACTATGCTAATCAGCCCGGCAGATCCCCAGGCGTGGCCGGCTGGCTCCCTAGTTAGCCGAGCTTGACGCGTGTCGCAACTTGGCAAACTAATGGCACCAAAGCACTCCTGGGGTCGGTCCGGGTCCACATGCAAAGTTTCGGAGCTGCGCGAAATCTCGCACTATGCTAACCAGCCCGTTTGCTAATTAGCCCAACTTTGCGCGCGTCGCAACTTTGCAAACTAATACCACCAAAGCACTCCCGGGGTCGGTCCGGGTCCAAATGCGAAGTATCGGAGCTGCGCAAAATCTCGCACTATGCTAATCAGCCCGGCAGATCCCCAGGCGTGGCCGGCTGGCTCCCTAGTTAGCCGAGCTTGACGCGTGTCGCAACTTGGCAAACTAATGGCACCAAAGCACTCCTGGGGTCGGTCCGGGTCCACATGCAAAGTTTCGGAGCTGCGCGAAATCTCGCACTATGCTAACCAGCCCGTTTGCTAATTAGCCCAACTTTGCGCGCGTCGCAACTTTGCAAACTAATACCACCAAAGCACTCCCGGGGTCGGTCCGGGTCCAAATGCGAAGTATCGGAGCTGCGCAAAATCTCGCACTATGCTAATCAGCCCGGCAGATCCCCAGGCGTGGCCGGCTGGCTCCCTAGTTAGCCGAGCTTGACGCGTGTCGCAACTTGGCAAACTAATGGCACCAAAGCACTCCTGGGGTCGGTCCGGGTCCACATGCAAAGTTTCGGAGCTGCGCGAAATCTCGCACTATGCTAACCAGCCCGTTTGCTAATTAGCCCAACTTTGCGCGCGTCGCAACTTTGCAAACTAATACCACCAAAGCACTCCCGGGGTCGGTCCGGGTCCAAATGCGAAGTATCGGAGCTGCGCAAAATCTCGCACTATGCTAATCAGCCCGGCAGATCCCCAGGCGTGGCCGGCTGGCTCCCTAGTTAGCCGAGCTTGACGCGTGTCGCAACTTGGCAAACTAATGGCACCAAAGCACTCCTGGGGTCGGTCCGGGTCCACATGCAAAGTTTCGGAGCTGCGCGAAATCTCGCACTATGCTAACCAGCCCGTTTGCTAATTAGCCCAACTTTGCGCGCGTCGCAACTTTGCAAACTAATACCACCAAAGCACTCCCGGGGTCGGTCCGGGTCCAAATGCGAAGTATCGGAGCTGCGCAAAATCTCGCACTATGCTAATCAGCCCGGCAGATCCCCAGGCGTGGCCGGCTGGCTCCCTAGTTAGCCGAGCTTGACGCGTGTCGCAACTTGGCAAACTAATGGCACCAAAGCACTCCTGGGGTCGGTCCGGGTCCACATGCAAAGTTTCGGAGCTGCGCGAAATCTCGCACTATGCTAACCAGCCCGTTTGCTAATTAGCCCAACTTTGCGCGCGTCGCAACTTTGCAAACTAATACCACCAAAGCACTCCCGGGGTCGGTCCGGGTCCAAATGCGAAGTATCGGAGCTGCGCAAAATCTCGCACTATGCTAATCAGCCCGGCAGATCCCCAGGCGTGGCCGGCTGGCTCCCTAGTTAGCCGAGCTTGACGCGTGTCGCAACTTGGCAAACTAATGGCACCAAAGCACTCCTGGGGTCGGTCCGGGTCCACATGCAAAGTTTCGGAGCTGCGCGAAATCTCGCACTATGCTAACCAGCCCGTTTGCTAATTAGCCCAACTTTGCGCGCGTCGCAACTTTGCAAACTAATACCACCAAAGCACTCCCGGGGTCGGTCCGGGTCCAAATGCGAAGTATCGGAGCTGCGCAAAATCTCGCACTATGCTAATCAGCCCGGCAGATCCCCAGGCGTGGCCGGCTGGCTCCCTAGTTAGCCGAGCTTGACGCGTGTCGCAACTTGGCAAACTAATGGCACCAAAGCACTCCTGGGGTCGGTCCGGGTCCACATGCAAAGTTTCGGAGCTGCGCGAAATCTCGCACTATGCTAACCAGCCCGTTTGCTAATTAGCCCAACTTTGCGCGCGTCGCAACTTTGCAAACTAATACCACCAAAGCACTCCCGGGGTCGGTCCGGGTCCAAATGCGAAGTATCGGAGCTGCGCAAAATCTCGCACTATGCTAATCAGCCCGGCAGATCCCCAGGCGTGGCCGGCTGGCTCCCTAGTTAGCCGAGCTTGACGCGTGTCGCAACTTGGCAAACTAATGGCACCAAAGCACTCCTGGGGTCGGTCCGGGTCCACATGCAAAGTTTCGGAGCTGCGCGAAATCTCGCACTATGCTAACCAGCCCGTTTGCTAATTAGCCCAACTTTGCGCGCGTCGCAACTTTGCAAACTAATACCACCAAAGCACTCCCGGGGTCGGTCCGGGTCCAAATGCGAAGTATCGGAGCTGCGCAAAATCTCGCACTATGCTAATCAGCCCGGCAGATCCCCAGGCGTGGCCGGCTGGCTCCCTAGTTAGCCGAGCTTGACGCGTGTCGCAACTTGGCAAACTAATGGCACCAAAGCACTCCTGGGGTCGGTCCGGGTCCACATGCAAAGTTTCGGAGCTGCGCGAAATCTCGCACTATGCTAACCAGCCCGTTTGCTAATTAGCCCAACTTTGCGCGCGTCGCAACTTTGCAAACTAATACCACCAAAGCACTCCCGGGGTCGGTCCGGGTCCAAATGCGAAGTATCGGAGCTGCGCAAAATCTCGCACTATGCTAATCAGCCCGGCAGATCCCCAGGCGTGGCCGGCTGGCTCCCTAGTTAGCCGAGCTTGACGCGTGTCGCAACTTGGCAAACTAATGGCACCAAAGCACTCCTGGGGTCGGTCCGGGTCCACATGCAAAGTTTCGGAGCTGCGCGAAATCTCGCACTATGCTAACCAGCCCGTTTGCTAATTAGCCCAACTTTGCGCGCGTCGCAACTTTGCAAACTAATACCACCAAAGCACTCCCGGGGTCGGTCCGGGTCCAAATGCGAAGTATCGGAGCTGCGCAAAATCTCGCACTATGCTAATCAGCCCGGCAGATCCCCAGGCGTGGCCGGCTGGCTCCCTAGTTAGCCGAGCTTGACGCGTGTCGCAACTTGGCAAACTAATGGCACCAAAGCACTCCTGGGGTCGGTCCGGGTCCACATGCAAAGTTTCGGAGCTGCGCGAAATCTCGCACTATGCTAACCAGCCCGTTTGCTAATTAGCCCAACTTTGCGCGCGTCGCAACTTTGCAAACTAATACCACCAAAGCACTCCCGGGGTCGGTCCGGGTCCAAATGCGAAGTATCGGAGCTGCGCAAAATCTCGCACTATGCTAATCAGCCCGGCAGATCCCCAGGCGTGGCCGGCTGGCTCCCTAGTTAGCCGAGCTTGACGCGTGTCGCAACTTGGCAAACTAATGGCACCAAAGCACTCCTGGGGTCGGTCCGGGTCCACATGCAAAGTTTCGGAGCTGCGCGAAATCTCGCACTATGCTAACCAGCCCGTTTGCTAATTAGCCCAACTTTGCGCGCGTCGCAACTTTGCAAACTAATACCACCAAAGCACTCCCGGGGTCGGTCCGGGTCCAAATGCGAAGTATCGGAGCTGCGCAAAATCTCGCACTATGCTAATCAGCCCGGCAGATCCCCAGGCGTGGCCGGCTGGCTCCCTAGTTAGCCGAGCTTGACGCGTGTCGCAACTTGGCAAACTAATGGCACCAAAGCACTCCTGGGGTCGGTCCGGGTCCACATGCAAAGTTTCGGAGCTGCGCGAAATCTCGCACTATGCTAACCAGCCCGTTTGCTAATTAGCCCAACTTTGCGCGCGTCGCAACTTTGCAAACTAATACCACCAAAGCACTCCCGGGGTCGGTCCGGGTCCAAATGCGAAGTATCGGAGCTGCGCAAAATCTCGCACTATGCTAATCAGCCCGGCAGATCCCCAGGCGTGGCCGGCTGGCTCCCTAGTTAGCCGAGCTTGACGCGTGTCGCAACTTGGCAAACTAATGGCACCAAAGCACTCCTGGGGTCGGTCCGGGTCCACATGCAAAGTTTCGGAGCTGCGCGAAATCTCGCACTATGCTAACCAGCCCGTTTGCTAATTAGCCCAACTTTGCGCGCGTCGCAACTTTGCAAACTAATACCACCAAAGCACTCCCGGGGTCGGTCCGGGTCCAAATGCGAAGTATCGGAGCTGCGCAAAATCTCGCACTATGCTAATCAGCCCGGCAGATCCCCAGGCGTGGCCGGCTGGCTCCCTAGTTAGCCGAGCTTGACGCGTGTCGCAACTTGGCAAACTAATGGCACCAAAGCACTCCTGGGGTCGGTCCGGGTCCACATGCAAAGTTTCGGAGCTGCGCGAAATCTCGCACTATGCTAACCAGCCCGTTTGCTAATTAGCCCAACTTTGCGCGCGTCGCAACTTTGCAAACTAATACCACCAAAGCACTCCCGGGGTCGGTCCGGGTCCAAATGCGAAGTATCGGAGCTGCGCAAAATCTCGCACTATGCTAATCAGCCCGGCAGATCCCCAGGCGTGGCCGGCTGGCTCCCTAGTTAGCCGAGCTTGACGCGTGTCGCAACTTGGCAAACTAATGGCACCAAAGCACTCCTGGGGTCGGTCCGGGTCCACATGCAAAGTTTCGGAGCTGCGCGAAATCTCGCACTATGCTAACCAGCCCGTTTGCTAATTAGCCCAACTTTGCGCGCGTCGCAACTTTGCAAACTAATACCACCAAAGCACTCCCGGGGTCGGTCCGGGTCCAAATGCGAAGTATCGGAGCTGCGCAAAATCTCGCACTATGCTAATCAGCCCGGCAGATCCCCAGGCGTGGCCGGCTGGCTCCCTAGTTAGCCGAGCTTGACGCGTGTCGCAACTTGGCAAACTAATGGCACCAAAGCACTCCTGGGGTCGGTCCGGGTCCACATGCAAAGTTTCGGAGCTGCGCGAAATCTCGCACTATGCTAACCAGCCCGTTTGCTAATTAGCCCAACTTTGCGCGCGTCGCAACTTTGCAAACTAATACCACCAAAGCACTCCCGGGGTCGGTCCGGGTCCAAATGCGAAGTATCGGAGCTGCGCAAAATCTCGCACTATGCTAATCAGCCCGGCAGATCCCCAGGCGTGGCCGGCTGGCTCCCTAGTTAGCCGAGCTTGACGCGTGTCGCAACTTGGCAAACTAATGGCACCAAAGCACTCCTGGGGTCGGTCCGGGTCCACATGCAAAGTTTCGGAGCTGCGCGAAATCTCGCACTATGCTAACCAGCCCGTTTGCTAATTAGCCCAACTTTGCGCGCGTCGCAACTTTGCAAACTAATACCACCAAAGCACTCCCGGGGTCGGTCCGGGTCCAAATGCGAAGTATCGGAGCTGCGCAAAATCTCGCACTATGCTAATCAGCCCGGCAGATCCCCAGGCGTGGCCGGCTGGCTCCCTAGTTAGCCGAGCTTGACGCGTGTCGCAACTTGGCAAACTAATGGCACCAAAGCACTCCTGGGGTCGGTCCGGGTCCACATGCAAAGTTTCGGAGCTGCGCGAAATCTCGCACTATGCTAACCAGCCCGTTTGCTAATTAGCCCAACTTTGCGCGCGTCGCAACTTTGCAAACTAATACCACCAAAGCACTCCCGGGGTCGGTCCGGGTCCAAATGCGAAGTATCGGAGCTGCGCAAAATCTCGCACTATGCTAATCAGCCCGGCAGATCCCCAGGCGTGGCCGGCTGGCTCCCTAGTTAGCCGAGCTTGACGCGTGTCGCAACTTGGCAAACTAATGGCACCAAAGCACTCCTGGGGTCGGTCCGGGTCCACATGCAAAGTTTCGGAGCTGCGCGAAATCTCGCACTATGCTAACCAGCCCGTTTGCTAATTAGCCCAACTTTGCGCGCGTCGCAACTTTGCAAACTAATACCACCAAAGCACTCCCGGGGTCGGTCCGGGTCCAAATGCGAAGTATCGGAGCTGCGCAAAATCTCGCACTATGCTAATCAGCCCGGCAGATCCCCAGGCGTGGCCGGCTGGCTCCCTAGTTAGCCGAGCTTGACGCGTGTCGCAACTTGGCAAACTAATGGCACCAAAGCACTCCTGGGGTCGGTCCGGGTCCACATGCAAAGTTTCGGAGCTGCGCGAAATCTCGCACTATGCTAACCAGCCCGTTTGCTAATTAGCCCAACTTTGCGCGCGTCGCAACTTTGCAAACTAATACCACCAAAGCACTCCCGGGGTCGGTCCGGGTCCAAATGCGAAGTATCGGAGCTGCGCAAAATCTCGCACTATGCTAATCAGCCCGGCAGATCCCCAGGCGTGGCCGGCTGGCTCCCTAGTTAGCCGAGCTTGACGCGTGTCGCAACTTGGCAAACTAATGGCACCAAAGCACTCCTGGGGTCGGTCCGGGTCCACATGCAAAGTTTCGGAGCTGCGCGAAATCTCGCACTATGCTAACCAGCCCGTTTGCTAATTAGCCCAACTTTGCGCGCGTCGCAACTTTGCAAACTAATACCACCAAAGCACTCCCGGGGTCGGTCCGGGTCCAAATGCGAAGTATCGGAGCTGCGCAAAATCTCGCACTATGCTAATCAGCCCGGCAGATCCCCAGGCGTGGCCGGCTGGCTCCCTAGTTAGCCGAGCTTGACGCGTGTCGCAACTTGGCAAACTAATGGCACCAAAGCACTCCTGGGGTCGGTCCGGGTCCACATGCAAAGTTTCGGAGCTGCGCGAAATCTCGCACTATGCTAACCAGCCCGTTTGCTAATTAGCCCAACTTTGCGCGCGTCGCAACTTTGCAAACTAATACCACCAAAGCACTCCCGGGGTCGGTCCGGGTCCAAATGCGAAGTATCGGAGCTGCGCAAAATCTCGCACTATGCTAATCAGCCCGGCAGATCCCCAGGCGTGGCCGGCTGGCTCCCTAGTTAGCCGAGCTTGACGCGTGTCGCAACTTGGCAAACTAATGGCACCAAAGCACTCCTGGGGTCGGTCCGGGTCCACATGCAAAGTTTCGGAGCTGCGCGAAATCTCGCACTATGCTAACCAGCCCGTTTGCTAATTAGCCCAACTTTGCGCGCGTCGCAACTTTGCAAACTAATACCACCAAAGCACTCCCGGGGTCGGTCCGGGTCCAAATGCGAAGTATCGGAGCTGCGCAAAATCTCGCACTATGCTAATCAGCCCGGCAGATCCCCAGGCGTGGCCGGCTGGCTCCCTAGTTAGCCGAGCTTGACGCGTGTCGCAACTTGGCAAACTAATGGCACCAAAGCACTCCTGGGGTCGGTCCGGGTCCACATGCAAAGTTTCGGAGCTGCGCGAAATCTCGCACTATGCTAACCAGCCCGTTTGCTAATTAGCCCAACTTTGCGCGCGTCGCAACTTTGCAAACTAATACCACCAAAGCACTCCCGGGGTCGGTCCGGGTCCAAATGCGAAGTATCGGAGCTGCGCAAAATCTCGCACTATGCTAATCAGCCCGGCAGATCCCCAGGCGTGGCCGGCTGGCTCCCTAGTTAGCCGAGCTTGACGCGTGTCGCAACTTGGCAAACTAATGGCACCAAAGCACTCCTGGGGTCGGTCCGGGTCCACATGCAAAGTTTCGGAGCTGCGCGAAATCTCGCACTATGCTAACCAGCCCGTTTGCTAATTAGCCCAACTTTGCGCGCGTCGCAACTTTGCAAACTAATACCACCAAAGCACTCCCGGGGTCGGTCCGGGTCCAAATGCGAAGTATCGGAGCTGCGCAAAATCTCGCACTATGCTAATCAGCCCGGCAGATCCCCAGGCGTGGCCGGCTGGCTCCCTAGTTAGCCGAGCTTGACGCGTGTCGCAACTTGGCAAACTAATGGCACCAAAGCACTCCTGGGGTCGGTCCGGGTCCACATGCAAAGTTTCGGAGCTGCGCGAAATCTCGCACTATGCTAACCAGCCCGTTTGCTAATTAGCCCAACTTTGCGCGCGTCGCAACTTTGCAAACTAATACCACCAAAGCACTCCCGGGGTCGGTCCGGGTCCAAATGCGAAGTATCGGAGCTGCGCAAAATCTCGCACTATGCTAATCAGCCCGGCAGATCCCCAGGCGTGGCCGGCTGGCTCCCTAGTTAGCCGAGCTTGACGCGTGTCGCAACTTGGCAAACTAATGGCACCAAAGCACTCCTGGGGTCGGTCCGGGTCCACATGCAAAGTTTCGGAGCTGCGCGAAATCTCGCACTATGCTAACCAGCCCGTTTGCTAATTAGCCCAACTTTGCGCGCGTCGCAACTTTGCAAACTAATACCACCAAAGCACTCCCGGGGTCGGTCCGGGTCCAAATGCGAAGTATCGGAGCTGCGCAAAATCTCGCACTATGCTAATCAGCCCGGCAGATCCCCAGGCGTGGCCGGCTGGCTCCCTAGTTAGCCGAGCTTGACGCGTGTCGCAACTTGGCAAACTAATGGCACCAAAGCACTCCTGGGGTCGGTCCGGGTCCACATGCAAAGTTTCGGAGCTGCGCGAAATCTCGCACTATGCTAACCAGCCCGTTTGCTAATTAGCCCAACTTTGCGCGCGTCGCAACTTTGCAAACTAATACCACCAAAGCACTCCCGGGGTCGGTCCGGGTCCAAATGCGAAGTATCGGAGCTGCGCAAAATCTCGCACTATGCTAATCAGCCCGGCAGATCCCCAGGCGTGGCCGGCTGGCTCCCTAGTTAGCCGAGCTTGACGCGTGTCGCAACTTGGCAAACTAATGGCACCAAAGCACTCCTGGGGTCGGTCCGGGTCCACATGCAAAGTTTCGGAGCTGCGCGAAATCTCGCACTATGCTAACCAGCCCGTTTGCTAATTAGCCCAACTTTGCGCGCGTCGCAACTTTGCAAACTAATACCACCAAAGCACTCCCGGGGTCGGTCCGGGTCCAAATGCGAAGTATCGGAGCTGCGCAAAATCTCGCACTATGCTAATCAGCCCGGCAGATCCCCAGGCGTGGCCGGCTGGCTCCCTAGTTAGCCGAGCTTGACGCGTGTCGCAACTTGGCAAACTAATGGCACCAAAGCACTCCTGGGGTCGGTCCGGGTCCACATGCAAAGTTTCGGAGCTGCGCGAAATCTCGCACTATGCTAACCAGCCCGTTTGCTAATTAGCCCAACTTTGCGCGCGTCGCAACTTTGCAAACTAATACCACCAAAGCACTCCCGGGGTCGGTCCGGGTCCAAATGCGAAGTATCGGAGCTGCGCAAAATCTCGCACTATGCTAATCAGCCCGGCAGATCCCCAGGCGTGGCCGGCTGGCTCCCTAGTTAGCCGAGCTTGACGCGTGTCGCAACTTGGCAAACTAATGGCACCAAAGCACTCCTGGGGTCGGTCCGGGTCCACATGCAAAGTTTCGGAGCTGCGCGAAATCTCGCACTATGCTAACCAGCCCGTTTGCTAATTAGCCCAACTTTGCGCGCGTCGCAACTTTGCAAACTAATACCACCAAAGCACTCCCGGGGTCGGTCCGGGTCCAAATGCGAAGTATCGGAGCTGCGCAAAATCTCGCACTATGCTAATCAGCCCGGCAGATCCCCAGGCGTGGCCGGCTGGCTCCCTAGTTAGCCGAGCTTGACGCGTGTCGCAACTTGGCAAACTAATGGCACCAAAGCACTCCTGGGGTCGGTCCGGGTCCACATGCAAAGTTTCGGAGCTGCGCGAAATCTCGCACTATGCTAACCAGCCCGTTTGCTAATTAGCCCAACTTTGCGCGCGTCGCAACTTTGCAAACTAATACCACCAAAGCACTCCCGGGGTCGGTCCGGGTCCAAATGCGAAGTATCGGAGCTGCGCAAAATCTCGCACTATGCTAATCAGCCCGGCAGATCCCCAGGCGTGGCCGGCTGGCTCCCTAGTTAGCCGAGCTTGACGCGTGTCGCAACTTGGCAAACTAATGGCACCAAAGCACTCCTGGGGTCGGTCCGGGTCCACATGCAAAGTTTCGGAGCTGCGCGAAATCTCGCACTATGCTAACCAGCCCGTTTGCTAATTAGCCCAACTTTGCGCGCGTCGCAACTTTGCAAACTAATACCACCAAAGCACTCCCGGGGTCGGTCCGGGTCCAAATGCGAAGTATCGGAGCTGCGCAAAATCTCGCACTATGCTAATCAGCCCGGCAGATCCCCAGGCGTGGCCGGCTGGCTCCCTAGTTAGCCGAGCTTGACGCGTGTCGCAACTTGGCAAACTAATGGCACCAAAGCACTCCTGGGGTCGGTCCGGGTCCACATGCAAAGTTTCGGAGCTGCGCGAAATCTCGCACTATGCTAACCAGCCCGTTTGCTAATTAGCCCAACTTTGCGCGCGTCGCAACTTTGCAAACTAATACCACCAAAGCACTCCCGGGGTCGGTCCGGGTCCAAATGCGAAGTATCGGAGCTGCGCAAAATCTCGCACTATGCTAATCAGCCCGGCAGATCCCCAGGCGTGGCCGGCTGGCTCCCTAGTTAGCCGAGCTTGACGCGTGTCGCAACTTGGCAAACTAATGGCACCAAAGCACTCCTGGGGTCGGTCCGGGTCCACATGCAAAGTTTCGGAGCTGCGCGAAATCTCGCACTATGCTAACCAGCCCGTTTGCTAATTAGCCCAACTTTGCGCGCGTCGCAACTTTGCAAACTAATACCACCAAAGCACTCCCGGGGTCGGTCCGGGTCCAAATGCGAAGTATCGGAGCTGCGCAAAATCTCGCACTATGCTAATCAGCCCGGCAGATCCCCAGGCGTGGCCGGCTGGCTCCCTAGTTAGCCGAGCTTGACGCGTGTCGCAACTTGGCAAACTAATGGCACCAAAGCACTCCTGGGGTCGGTCCGGGTCCACATGCAAAGTTTCGGAGCTGCGCGAAATCTCGCACTATGCTAACCAGCCCGTTTGCTAATTAGCCCAACTTTGCGCGCGTCGCAACTTTGCAAACTAATACCACCAAAGCACTCCCGGGGTCGGTCTGGGTCCAAATGCGAAGTATCGGAGCTGCGCAAAATCTCGCACTATGCTAATCAGCCCGGCAGATCCCCAGGCGTGGCCGGCTGGCTCCCTAGTTAGCCGAGCTTGACGCGTGTCGCAACTTGGCAAACTAATGGCACCAAAGCACTCCTGGGGTCGGTCCGGGTCCACATGCAAAGTTTCGGAGCTGCGCGAAATCTCGCACTATGCTAACCAGCCCGTTTGCTAATTAGCCCAACTTTGCGCGCGTCGCAACTTTGCAAACTAATACCACCAAAGCACTCCCGGGGTCGGTCCGGGTCCAAATGCGAAGTATCGGAGCTGCGCAAAATCTCGCACTATGCTAATCAGCCCGGCAGATCCCCAGGCGTGGCCGGCTGGCTCCCTAGTTAGCCGAGCTTGACGCGTGTCGCAACTTGGCAAACTAATGGCACCAAAGCACTCCTGGGGTCGGTCCGGGTCCACATGCAAAGTTTCGGAGCTGCGCGAAATCTCGCACTATGCTAACCAGCCCGTTTGCTAATTAGCCCAACTTTGCGCGCGTCGCAACTTTGCAAACTAATACCACCAAAGCACTCCCGGGGTCGGTCCGGGTCCAAATGCGAAGTATCGGAGCTGCGCAAAATCTCGCACTATGCTAATCAGCCCGGCAGATCCCCAGGCGTGGCCGGCTAGCTCCCTAGTTAGCCGAGCTTGACGCGTGTCGCAACTTGGCAAACTAATGGCACCAAAGCACTCCTGGGGTCGGTCCGGGTCCACATGCAAAGTTTCGGAGCTGCGCGAAATCTCGCACTATGCTAACCAGCCCGTTTGCTAATTAGCCCAACTTTGCGCGCGTCGCAACTTTGCAAACTAATACCACCAAAGCACTCCCGGGGTCGGTCCGGGTCCAAATGCGAAGTATCGGAGCTGCGCAAAATCTCGCACTATGCTAATCAGCCCGGCAGATCCCCAGGCGTGGCCGGCTGGCTCCCTAGTTAGCCGAGCTTGACGCGTGTCGCAACTTGGCAAACTAATGGCACCAAAGCACTCCTGGGGTCGGTCCGGGTCCACATGCAAAGTTTCGGAGCTGCGCGAAATCTCGCACTATGCTAACCAGCCCGTTTGCTAATTAGCCCAACTTTGCGCGCGTCGCAACTTTGCAAACTAATACCACCAAAGCACTCCCGGGGTCGGTCCGGGTCCAAATGCGAAGTATCGGAGCTGCGCAAAATCTCGCACTATGCTAATCAGCCCGGCAGATCCCCAGGCGTGGCCGGCTGGCTCCCTAGTTAGCCGAGCTTGACGCGTGTCGCAACTTGGCAAACTAATGGCACCAAAGCACTCCTGGGGTCGGTCCGGGTCCACATGCAAAGTTTCGGAGCTGCGCGAAATCTCGCACTATGCTAACCAGCCCGTTTGCTAATTAGCCCAACTTTGCGCGCGTCGCAACTTTGCAAACTAATACCACCAAAGCACTCCCGGGGTCGGTCCGGGTCCAAATGCGAAGTATCGGAGCTGCGCAAAATCTCGCACTATGCTAATCAGCCCGGCAGATCCCCAGGCGTGGCCGGCTGGCTCCCTAGTTAGCCGAGCTTGACGCGTGTCGCAACTTGGCAAACTAATGGCACCAAAGCACTCCTGGGGTCGGTCCGGGTCCACATGCAAAGTTTCGGAGCTGCGCGAAATCTCGCACTATGCTAACCAGCCCGTTTGCTAATTAGCCCAACTTTGCGCGCGTCGCAACTTTGCAAACTAATACCACCAAAGCACTCCCGGGGTCGGTCCGGGTCCAAATGCGAAGTATCGGAGCTGCGCAAAATCTCGCACTATGCTAATCAGCCCGGCAGATCCCCAGGCGTGGCCGGCTGGCTCCCTAGTTAGCCGAGCTTGACGCGTGTCGCAACTTGGCAAACTAATGGCACCAAAGCACTCCTGGGGTCGGTCCGGGTCCACATGCAAAGTTTCGGAGCTGCGCGAAATCTCGCACTATGCTAACCAGCCCGTTTGCTAATTAGCCCAACTTTGCGCGCGTCGCAACTTTGCAAACTAATACCACCAAAGCACTCCCGGGGTCGGTCCGGGTCCAAATGCGAAGTATCGGAGCTGCGCAAAATCTCGCACTATGCTAATCAGCCCGGCAGATCCCCAGGCGTGGCCGGCTGGCTCCCTAGTTAGCCGAGCTTGACGCGTGTCGCAACTTGGCAAACTAATGGCACCAAAGCACTCCTGGGGTCGGTCCGGGTCCACATGCAAAGTTTCGGAGCTGCGCGAAATCTCGCACTATGCTAACCAGCCCGTTTGCTAATTAGCCCAACTTTGCGCGCGTCGCAACTTTGCAAACTAATACCACCAAAGCACTCCCGGGGTCGGTCCGGGTCCAAATGCGAAGTATCGGAGCTGCGCAAAATCTCGCACTATGCTAATCAGCCCGGCAGATCCCCAGGCGTGGCCGGCTGGCTCCCTAGTTAGCCGAGCTTGACGCGTGTCGCAACTTGGCAAACTAATGGCACCAAAGCACTCCTGGGGTCGGTCCGGGTCCACATGCAAAGTTTCGGAGCTGCGCGAAATCTCGCACTATGCTAACCAGCCCGTTTGCTAATTAGCCCAACTTTGCGCGCGTCGCAACTTTGCAAACTAATACCACCAAAGCACTCCCGGGGTCGGTCCGGGTCCAAATGCGAAGTATCGGAGCTGCGCAAAATCTCGCACTATGCTAATCAGCCCGGCAGATCCCCAGGCGTGGCCGGCTGGCTCCCTAGTTAGCCGAGCTTGACGCGTGTCGCAACTTGGCAAACTAATGGCACCAAAGCACTCCTGGGGTCGGTCCGGGTCCACATGCAAAGTTTCGGAGCTGCGCGAAATCTCGCACTATGCTAACCAGCCCGTTTGCTAATTAGCCCAACTTTGCGCGCGTCGCAACTTTGCAAACTAATACCACCAAAGCACTCCCGGGGTCGGTCCGGGTCCAAATGCGAAGTATCGGAGCTGCGCAAAATCTCGCACTATGCTAATCAGCCCGGCAGATCCCCAGGCGTGGCCGGCTGGCTCCCTAGTTAGCCGAGCTTGACGCGTGTCGCAACTTGGCAAACTAATGGCACCAAAGCACTCCTGGGGTCGGTCCGGGTCCACATGCAAAGTTTCGGAGCTGCGCGAAATCTCGCACTATGCTAACCAGCCCGTTTGCTAATTAGCCCAACTTTGCGCGCGTCGCAACTTTGCAAACTAATACCACCAAAGCACTCCCGGGGTCGGTCCGGGTCCAAATGCGAAGTATCGGAGCTGCGCAAAATCTCGCACTATGCTAATCAGCCCGGCAGATCCCCAGGCGTGGCCGGCTGGCTCCCTAGTTAGCCGAGCTTGACGCGTGTCGCAACTTGGCAAACTAATGGCACCAAAGCACTCCTGGGGTCGGTCCGGGTCCACATGCAAAGTTTCGGAGCTGCGCGAAATCTCGCACTATGCTAACCAGCCCGTTTGCTAATTAGCCCAACTTTGCGCGCGTCGCAACTTTGCAAACTAATACCACCAAAGCACTCCCGGGGTCGGTCCGGGTCCAAATGCGAAGTATCGGAGCTGCGCAAAATCTCGCACTATGCTAATCAGCCCGGCAGATCCCCAGGCGTGGCCGGCTGGCTCCCTAGTTAGCCGAGCTTGACGCGTGTCGCAACTTGGCAAACTAATGGCACCAAAGCACTCCTGGGGTCGGTCCGGGTCCACATGCAAAGTTTCGGAGCTGCGCGAAATCTCGCACTATGCTAACCAGCCCGTTTGCTAATTAGCCCAACTTTGCGCGCGTCGCAACTTTGCAAACTAATACCACCAAAGCACTCCCGGGGTCGGTCCGGGTCCAAATGCGAAGTATCGGAGCTGCGCAAAATCTCGCACTATGCTAATCAGCCCGGCAGATCCCCAGGCGTGGCCGGCTGGCTCCCTAGTTAGCCGAGCTTGACGCGTGTCGCAACTTGGCAAACTAATGGCACCAAAGCACTCCTGGGGTCGGTCCGGGTCCACATGCAAAGTTTCGGAGCTGCGCGAAATCTCGCACTATGCTAACCAGCCCGTTTGCTAATTAGCCCAACTTTGCGCGCGTCGCAACTTTGCAAACTAATACCACCAAAGCACTCCCGGGGTCGGTCCGGGTCCAAATGCGAAGTATCGGAGCTGCGCAAAATCTCGCACTATGCTAATCAGCCCGGCAGATCCCCAGGCGTGGCCGGCTGGCTCCCTAGTTAGCCGAGCTTGACGCGTGTCGCAACTTGGCAAACTAATGGCACCAAAGCACTCCTGGGGTCGGTCCGGGTCCACATGCAAAGTTTCGGAGCTGCGCGAAATCTCGCACTATGCTAACCAGCCCGTTTGCTAATTAGCCCAACTTTGCGCGCGTCGCAACTTTGCAAACTAATACCACCAAAGCACTCCCGGGGTCGGTCCGGGTCCAAATGCGAAGTATCGGAGCTGCGCAAAATCTCGCACTATGCTAATCAGCCCGGCAGATCCCCAGGCGTGGCCGGCTGGCTCCCTAGTTAGCCGAGCTTGACGCGTGTCGCAACTTGGCAAACTAATGGCACCAAAGCACTCCTGGGGTCGGTCCGGGTCCACATGCAAAGTTTCGGAGCTGCGCGAAATCTCGCACTATGCTAACCAGCCCGTTTGCTAATTAGCCCAACTTTGCGCGCGTCGCAACTTTGCAAACTAATACCACCAAAGCACTCCCGGGGTCGGTCCGGGTCCAAATGCGAAGTATCGGAGCTGCGCAAAATCTCGCACTATGCTAATCAGCCCGGCAGATCCCCAGGCGTGGCCGGCTGGCTCCCTAGTTAGCCGAGCTTGACGCGTGTCGCAACTTGGCAAACTAATGGCACCAAAGCACTCCTGGGGTCGGTCCGGGTCCACATGCAAAGTTTCGGAGCTGCGCGAAATCTCGCACTATGCTAACCAGCCCGTTTGCTAATTAGCCCAACTTTGCGCGCGTCGCAACTTTGCAAACTAATACCACCAAAGCACTCCCGGGGTCGGTCCGGGTCCAAATGCGAAGTATCGGAGCTGCGCAAAATCTCGCACTATGCTAATCAGCCCGGCAGATCCCCAGGCGTGGCCGGCTGGCTCCCTAGTTAGCCGAGCTTGACGCGTGTCGCAACTTGGCAAACTAATGGCACCAAAGCACTCCTGGGGTCGGTCCGGGTCCACATGCAAAGTTTCGGAGCTGCGCGAAATCTCGCACTATGCTAACCAGCCCGTTTGCTAATTAGCCCAACTTTGCGCGCGTCGCAACTTTGCAAACTAATACCACCAAAGCACTCCCGGGGTCGGTCCGGGTCCAAATGCGAAGTATCGGAGCTGCGCAAAATCTCGCACTATGCTAATCAGCCCGGCAGATCCCCAGGCGTGGCCGGCTGGCTCCCTAGTTAGCCGAGCTTGACGCGTGTCGCAACTTGGCAAACTAATGGCACCAAAGCACTCCTGGGGTCGGTCCGGGTCCACATGCAAAGTTTCGGAGCTGCGCGAAATCTCGCACTATGCTAACCAGCCCGTTTGCTAATTAGCCCAACTTTGCGCGCGTCGCAACTTTGCAAACTAATACCACCAAAGCACTCCCGGGGTCGGTCCGGGTCCAAATGCGAAGTATCGGAGCTGCGCAAAATCTCGCACTATGCTAATCAGCCCGGCAGATCCCCAGGCGTGGCCGGCTGGCTCCCTAGTTAGCCGAGCTTGACGCGTGTCGCAACTTGGCAAACTAATGGCACCAAAGCACTCCTGGGGTCGGTCCGGGTCCACATGCAAAGTTTCGGAGCTGCGCGAAATCTCGCACTATGCTAACCAGCCCGTTTGCTAATTAGCCCAACTTTGCGCGCGTCGCAACTTTGCAAACTAATACCACCAAAGCACTCCCGGGGTCGGTCCGGGTCCAAATGCGAAGTATCGGAGCTGCGCAAAATCTCGCACTATGCTAATCAGCCCGGCAGATCCCCAGGCGTGGCCGGCTGGCTCCCTAGTTAGCCGAGCTTGACGCGTGTCGCAACTTGGCAAACTAATGGCACCAAAGCACTCCTGGGGTCGGTCCGGGTCCACATGCAAAGTTTCGGAGCTGCGCGAAATCTCGCACTATGCTAACCAGCCCGTTTGCTAATTAGCCCAACTTTGCGCGCGTCGCAACTTTGCAAACTAATACCACCAAAGCACTCCCGGGGTCGGTCCGGGTCCAAATGCGAAGTATCGGAGCTGCGCAAAATCTCGCACTATGCTAATCAGCCCGGCAGATCCCCAGGCGTGGCCGGCTGGCTCCCTAGTTAGCCGAGCTTGACGCGTGTCGCAACTTGGCAAACTAATGGCACCAAAGCACTCCTGGGGTCGGTCCGGGTCCACATGCAAAGTTTCGGAGCTGCGCGAAATCTCGCACTATGCTAACCAGCCCGTTTGCTAATTAGCCCAACTTTGCGCGCGTCGCAACTTTGCAAACTAATACCACCAAAGCACTCCCGGGGTCGGTCCGGGTCCAAATGCGAAGTATCGGAGCTGCGCAAAATCTCGCACTATGCTAATCAGCCCGGCAGATCCCCAGGCGTGGCCGGCTGGCTCCCTAGTTAGCCGAGCTTGACGCGTGTCGCAACTTGGCAAACTAATGGCACCAAAGCACTCCTGGGGTCGGTCCGGGTCCACATGCAAAGTTTCGGAGCTGCGCGAAATCTCGCACTATGCTAACCAGCCCGTTTGCTAATTAGCCCAACTTTGCGCGCGTCGCAACTTTGCAAACTAATACCACCAAAGCACTCCCGGGGTCGGTCCGGGTCCAAATGCGAAGTATCGGAGCTGCGCAAAATCTCGCACTATGCTAATCAGCCCGGCAGATCCCCAGGCGTGGCCGGCTGGCTCCCTAGTTAGCCGAGCTTGACGCGTGTCGCAACTTGGCAAACTAATGGCACCAAAGCACTCCTGGGGTCGGTCCGGGTCCACATGCAAAGTTTCGGAGCTGCGCGAAATCTCGCACTATGCTAACCAGCCCGTTTGCTAATTAGCCCAACTTTGCGCGCGTCGCAACTTTGCAAACTAATACCACCAAAGCACTCCCGGGGTCGGTCCGGGTCCAAATGCGAAGTATCGGAGCTGCGCAAAATCTCGCACTATGCTAATCAGCCCGGCAGATCCCCAGGCGTGGCCGGCTGGCTCCCTAGTTAGCCGAGCTTGACGCGTGTCGCAACTTGGCAAACTAATGGCACCAAAGCACTCCTGGGGTCGGTCCGGGTCCACATGCAAAGTTTCGGAGCTGCGCGAAATCTCGCACTATGCTAACCAGCCCGTTTGCTAATTAGCCCAACTTTGCGCGCGTCGCAACTTTGCAAACTAATACCACCAAAGCACTCCCGGGGTCGGTCCGGGTCCAAATGCGAAGTATCGGAGCTGCGCAAAATCTCGCACTATGCTAATCAGCCCGGCAGATCCCCAGGCGTGGCCGGCTGGCTCCCTAGTTAGCCGAGCTTGACGCGTGTCGCAACTTGGCAAACTAATGGCACCAAAGCACTCCTGGGGTCGGTCCGGGTCCACATGCAAAGTTTCGGAGCTGCGCGAAATCTCGCACTATGCTAACCAGCCCGTTTGCTAATTAGCCCAACTTTGCGCGCGTCGCAACTTTGCAAACTAATACCACCAAAGCACTCCCGGGGTCGGTCCGGGTCCAAATGCGAAGTATCGGAGCTGCGCAAAATCTCGCACTATGCTAATCAGCCCGGCAGATCCCCAGGCGTGGCCGGCTGGCTCCCTAGTTAGCCGAGCTTGACGCGTGTCGCAACTTGGCAAACTAATGGCACCAAAGCACTCCTGGGGTCGGTCCGGGTCCACATGCAAAGTTTCGGAGCTGCGCGAAATCTCGCACTATGCTAACCAGCCCGTTTGCTAATTAGCCCAACTTTGCGCGCGTCGCAACTTTGCAAAACTAATACCACCAAAGCACTCCCGGGGTCGGTCCGGGTCCAAATGCGAAGTATCGGAGCTGCGCAAAATCTCGCACTATGCTAATCAGCCCGGCAGATCCCCAGGCGTGGCCGGCTGGCTCCCTAGTTAGCCGAGCTTGACGCGTGTCGCAACTTGGCAAACTAATGGCACCAAAGCACTCCTGGGGTCGGTCCGGGTCCACATGCAAAGTTTCGGAGCTGCGCGAAATCTCGCACTATGCTAACCAGCCCGTTTGCTAATTAGCCCAACTTTGCGCGCGTCGCAACTTTGCAAACTAATACCACCAAAGCACTCCCGGGGTCGGTCCGGGTCCAAATGCGAAGTATCGGAGCTGCGCAAAATCTCGCACTATGCTAATCAGCCCGGCAGATCCCCAGGCGTGGCCGGCTGGCTCCCTAGTTAGCCGAGCTTGACGCGTGTCGCAACTTGGCAAACTAATGGCACCAAAGCACTCCTGGGGTCGGTCCGGGTCCACATGCAAAGTTTCGGAGCTGCGCGAAATCTCGCACTATGCTAACCAGCCCGTTTGCTAATTAGCCCAACTTTGCGCGCGTCGCAACTTTGCAAACTAATACCACCAAAGCACTCCCGGGGTCGGTCCGGGTCCAAATGCGAAGTATCGGAGCTGCGCAAAATCTCGCACTATGCTAATCAGCCCGGCAGATCCCCAGGCGTGGCCGGCTGGCTCCCTAGTTAGCCGAGCTTGACGCGTGTCGCAACTTGGCAAACTAATGGCACCAAAGCACTCCTGGGGTCGGTCCGGGTCCACATGCAAAGTTTCGGAGCTGCGCGAAATCTCGCACTATGCTAACCAGCCCGTTTGCTAATTAGCCCAACTTTGCGCGCGTCGCAACTTTGCAAACTAATACCACCAAAGCACTCCCGGGGTCGGTCCGGGTCCAAATGCGAAGTATCGGAGCTGCGCAAAATCTCGCACTATGCTAATCAGCCCGGCAGATCCCCAGGCGTGGCCGGCTGGCTCCCTAGTTAGCCGAGCTTGACGCGTGTCGCAACTTGGCAAACTAATGGCACCAAAGCACTCCTGGGGTCGGTCCGGGTCCACATGCAAAGTTTCGGAGCTGCGCGAAATCTCGCACTATGCTAACCAGCCCGTTTGCTAATTAGCCCAACTTTGCGCGCGTCGCAACTTTGCAAACTAATACCACCAAAGCACTCCCGGGGTCGGTCCGGGTCCAAATGCGAAGTATCGGAGCTGCGCAAAATCTCGCACTATGCTAATCAGCCCGGCAGATCCCCAGGCGTGGCCGGCTGGCTCCCTAGTTAGCCGAGCTTGACGCGTGTCGCAACTTGGCAAACTAATGGCACCAAAGCACTCCTGGGGTCGGTCCGGGTCCACATGCAAAGTTTCGGAGCTGCGCGAAATCTCGCACTATGCTAACCAGCCCGTTTGCTAATTAGCCCAACTTTGCGCGCGTCGCAACTTTGCAAACTAATACCACCAAAGCACTCCCGGGGTCGGTCCGGGTCCAAATGCGAAGTATCGGAGCTGCGCAAAATCTCGCACTATGCTAATCAGCCCGGCAGATCCCCAGGCGTGGCCGGCTGGCTCCCTAGTTAGCCGAGCTTGACGCGTGTCGCAACTTGGCAAACTAATGGCACCAAAGCACTCCTGGGGTCGGTCCGGGTCCACATGCAAAGTTTCGGAGCTGCGCGAAATCTCGCACTATGCTAACCAGCCCGTTTGCTAATTAGCCCAACTTTGCGCGCGTCGCAACTTTGCAAACTAATACCACCAAAGCACTCCCGGGGTCGGTCCGGGTCCAAATGCGAAGTATCGGAGCTGCGCAAAATCTCGCACTATGCTAATCAGCCCGGCAGATCCCCAGGCGTGGCCGGCTGGCTCCCTAGTTAGCCGAGCTTGACGCGTGTCGCAACTTGGCAAACTAATGGCACCAAAGCACTCCTGGGGTCGGTCCGGGTCCACATGCAAAGTTTCGGAGCTGCGCGAAATCTCGCACTATGCTAACCAGCCCGTTTGCTAATTAGCCCAACTTTGCGCGCGTCGCAACTTTGCAAACTAATACCACCAAAGCACTCCCGGGGTCGGTCCGGGTCCAAATGCGAAGTATCGGAGCTGCGCAAAATCTCGCACTATGCTAATCAGCCCGGCAGATCCCCAGGCGTGGCCGGCTGGCTCCCTAGTTAGCCGAGCTTGACGCGTGTCGCAACTTGGCAAACTAATGGCACCAAAGCACTCCTGGGGTCGGTCCGGGTCCACATGCAAAGTTTCGGAGCTGCGCGAAATCTCGCACTATGCTAACCAGCCCGTTTGCTAATTAGCCCAACTTTGCGCGCGTCGCAACTTTGCAAACTAATACCACCAAAGCACTCCCGGGGTCGGTCCGGGTCCAAATGCGAAGTATCGGAGCTGCGCAAAATCTCGCACTATGCTAATCAGCCCGGCAGATCCCCAGGCGTGGCCGGCTGGCTCCCTAGTTAGCCGAGCTTGACGCGTGTCGCAACTTGGCAAACTAATGGCACCAAAGCACTCCTGGGGTCGGTCCGGGTCCACATGCAAAGTTTCGGAGCTGCGCGAAATCTCGCACTATGCTAACCAGCCCGTTTGCTAATTAGCCCAACTTTGCGCGCGTCGCAACTTTGCAAACTAATACCACCAAAGCACTCCCGGGGTCGGTCCGGGTCCAAATGCGAAGTATCGGAGCTGCGCAAAATCTCGCACTATGCTAATCAGCCCGGCAGATCCCCAGGCGTGGCCGGCTGGCTCCCTAGTTAGCCGAGCTTGACGCGTGTCGCAACTTGGCAAACTAATGGCACCAAAGCACTCCTGGGGTCGGTCCGGGTCCACATGCAAAGTTTCGGAGCTGCGCGAAATCTCGCACTATGCTAACCAGCCGTTTGCTAATTAGCCCAACTTTGCGCGCGTCGCAACTTTGCAAACTAATACCACCAAAGCACTCCCGGGGTCGGTCCGGGTCCAAATGCGAAGTATCGGAGCTGCGCAAAATCTCGCACTATGCTAATCAGCCCGGCAGATCCCCAGGCGTGGCCGGCTGGCTCCCTAGTTAGCCGAGCTTGACGCGTGTCGCAACTTGGCAAACTAATGGCACCAAAGCACTCCTGGGGTCGGTCCGGGTCCACATGCAAGTTTCGGAGCTGCGCGAAATCTCGCACTATGCTA